>WOXC01005844.1:170000-222035 GCA_011680675.1 Gymnobelideus leadbeateri | reverse complement strand
TTCTAATCTCTGTCTCTTGACCTTCTTGACGTTTTTCATGTCTCAGCTAAAATTTTGCTTCCTACAAAGAACCTTTTTCTCATTCCCTTTAATGCTGATACCTTTCCTCTGTTGATTATTTCCAATTGACCCTGCATAAATATTGTTTGTATGTAGTTGCTTGCATAGTGTTTCTATGTAGTTACCTCTGTATTGTCTCCCTCCATTTGACTATGAGTTTCTTGAGAGCTGGGACTGTCTTCTGTCTTTCCTCAAATCCCCAGGGCACAGCACAATGCCTGGTATATAAAAGGCAGTTAATAAATGCTCATTGACTGACAGAAAGACTACTTGACTAGCTTAAAATCACAGATGTAGCAAGTGTTAAGGCTGGGATCTAAATCCCTAAAGACTTTTGATGTCAGGGCCAGAGGTTTTTCACTGCTCTGTTTCTAGACAACCAAGCCCAACATCACACTCTAAATCCAACAAGGCTTCAAATGGGCAGCTTCCAATAATACATTTTTTTCAACTCTTCTCAGGGTTCTTTCAGTTTCCAAGTTGTCCCTGAGCTGCAGTCAAGGTTTTCTTGGCATACAGGTGAAGTAGCAACAACAAACAGGGCAGGTTTTGATTATGTCCCAAAACACAAGGTACAGTGAAGGCATGAAGAAATTGAACAGGAATAAGAAAGAGAGATTTTGAGAAGGATAAAGAGAAGGTGATGAAGACAAACCCTACCTACTTGACAACTTTTCCTAGGACCAGCACTGGTTCAGGTTGCCTGGATATCAATTTGTGAGATTTCTCCCTTGCTCCTTGACTGTTACACGTAAAGAATTGAGATAAGGAGCATGCCAGACATATTCTTTCAGGCAAAGATCTAGTTTTTGCTTTGCTTCTTTTCTATCATAGTATAACTGGTTCAAACTAGTTCCGGGTTTCTTCCTGCTGCCTCCCGACAGGCACAGACCCGTCTGATGTCTCTGCTGCATCATATATCACCCCCTGTTTAATGTTTCAAGGGATCCTACAAACAAGCTATAGTTCCCAAGCCACACAAGGTAGGTATTGAGGAAGAGAAAAACCAACTTGCAGAACCAGATGATGGGAAGGGTTATCCCAGCATCACAAGCAAGGATATTTCTTTTTCTTACTGACATGGAATATTTCAGTGGTGGTGCTGTTAGTGATGTTAGAGTGAATAGAGGAAGAGAAAGAACATTTATTAAATGCTTATTATGTCTAAGGCGCTGTGCTAAGCACTTTAATAATTTTGATTTTCACAACCCTGGGAAGTAGGTGATAACATTGTCTCTAAATTGAGGCAATAAGATATGAAATGACTTAGTCAGGGCCACATGTCTAAGGCCAGATTTGAACTCAGGTCCTCCTGACTCCAGGTCTAGCATTTTACCAACTGTACCACCTAGCTGCCTCTAATCAACAATAATTTATACCACAGAAACAGGGACAAGTGGCCAGAACAGACCAACAGCAACAGGGACTCTCTATCATCTATTTTTTATGGCCTTGCTAATGGGAGGTATTAATGTATCTGATTCTGCTTCTACACTTTCTGTTCTCCTTTATGTTCATCCACAGATCTACCCTTTCTCAGTCCTGAAACAAATAAATGGGTTAATATCATTATCATTATATCACCAACCTGTTATCTAACTTAAGCAGAAGCATTTCTCCTCAGTGTAGGACACATGGTAGGTGCTTAATAAATATTAATTGGTTGATTAAGCCACAATGAATGTTCTAGTGTGGTGGAAGTCCAACCCCAGATACCAGTCATATTTATTTTTTTTTAAGTACCCTGTTAAGAAATCATGTGCGTCTTACCCCCATGGAACTAAGTCTGCTCTGGAATATAAACAAATAAAACGTTAAGGCAAAAATTTGTCAAACAGAATGTCAGAGGTGTTTAGTGAGAAAAGAAAAATAAATTCCTTTCACTGATACTGAGAAACATGTAGAAGGGAGTGTGAAATATGCCTCCTCCCATGCACTTAAGTTGGAAGAGTATGATTTTTAGTACTTTGGCCAATTCCATTACTAACACCTCCTATAATTTTTAAGTGCCTAGAATTCACATGAAAGCATTCTACATACATACATGTATATTCTTAAATGCTTATTATGTCTAAAGTGCTATGCTAAGCACTTTAATAATTTTATCTCATTTGATTTTCACAGCCCTGGGAAGTAGGTGATAACTGTCTCTAAATTGAGGCAAAAAGATGTGAAGCAACTTGGTCAGGGCCACATTGTCTAAGGCAAGTACATACATACATGTATATACACATACATATATGTATATATACTCTTGAAACTATTCACTAACTATTATCATTATTGAAATGGTAAGGTCATAAAAATATTGCATCAGGCCCATTGTACAGCTGGAGAAAGCAAGGCACTGAGAGGTGAGGCACTACAGTTAGAATCAAAGATGAGGGCTTCAGTTTCTTAATTCTCTATTCCCAGCCTATGAAAAGAGACTTAGGACAAAGTTTCCTCTGATACATCGTATATCATCTTATGTTTGTTGTGACAGGTAAGGAAACCTATCTAAATTAAATCATCACCAGAGTTAAACTAGTGGAAATGCTTTGTCAGTAATGACAAAGGGTTCCTTGGTCATTTTTTGATGTGCCATCAGGATTTAGAATCAGAAAGAATACATCAAGGGCCTCCTATGGCACTAGTGCTATGACATACACCCCACCCTCAAAACAGCACTGTCTTGGTCCAACACAGCATGATAAGAAAGGGGGCCTATCGTCTATCTCCCAATTCTTTTGCAGCAGCTTATGTGTAAATTCATAAGCATCAAGAATTGGTGGTAGATCCTAGGGCCAGGAAGATGGACTGTCTCAGCTGTGGTCTGAAACATTGCCCCTGAGGGAATCTACCCCCGTTATTAGCAGGTTTGCAAACTGCAAAATTTAGACAAGGCAGATGTGATTAAACCAGTATTTGCCAGGGTCCAATCCCTCTTGATACGGGTTAAGTTAGTATCTTATTTTTTATTTTTCCCTGAAAGATGACAAAATTAGGACTTAGTTGATGGGACTAGGGTTAAAGGCTTAAATAGCAGCTTTCTGGTCACCTCTGGACATATTGATGTGACTTTTTGTTCACCCATTGTCATAACAAAGCCCACTCACATGAAATTGGGGTTCTTCACACATATTCAGTGTCCCCACAGGTGACTCACCATACTCTTTGCCCTGTGGACCAGACACGCTTCCATATGGAGATGGGGGGCAGATATTTCTGTGTCATAGGTTATTATTGTTTAGAGGCAACTAGGTGGCACAATGAATAGTATTCTGGCCTGGAGCAGAAAGACCTGGGCTCAAACCCAGCTTCAGTCACTTCTTAGCTGTGTGAACTCACTTAACTTCTGTCTGCCTCTGTTTCCTACCAGAGCTAAGTACTCTGGTATCTGTGTGGAATACAACATCCTGTCTAGATGAGACTTAAGTAAACTTCCTTTTTTTTGTTAATTGCTCAAAGATCTAGGAGAGCTTATTTCATCCCAACCAGACTGACTCAGTGCTTATCCATAACGGGAAAGAACTTGACATGCGCTTCAGAGCAGTAGATGGCCACTGACAGAGATGGGCTCCTGAATTGGAGGGTAGATCATTATCCCGAACATTGTATCTCACTCTAGGTGGGGTCTGGCATTGAGCATATGTTGAACAAACCATTTCTGCCGCATTCTCAGAGTACAGGCAGTAATTAGCATCACTAGCTGACAATGCATGTCCTCTTTTCAACACCGTTTTCAAAAACACTGGGAAGAAACCATACATAATGAGAAAAAACAGAAAGATTGTTGGGAAGCCCAGTAATGTATGAAAATATGAGAGGTAAAAAGTGAAGAAAGATAATTAAGTGAGCTGGATCTCCAGGTAATGAAAAACAATCAGCCTATAAAGCTCTATGAGCCTATGATTCCATTCTCCCACATTACTGTAAGTTTCCAAAACATGCAATTTATTCATACAAAACGGGGCATGGTATTTTATCTAGAGGGAAAAGGAAAGGATTCTAATGCTTTGCATTTAAAAACTAAGTACCGTATAGCTATTGATCTACCTAATTTAAATACTTAAACCCTAAACATCCTCTTCCCCATACATATTTCTATAATGCATGAATTTATAAAGTTCCTGGACAACTAGCACTTAAATATGTTAATAAGAAATGATACATTCATACAAAGTGATTCAAGTCAGAGGATGGGGCATACTAATGAAATGATGATGCATTGACATTAGAGCAACTTACTCCACCTTTAAGTTATTCTCTCATCTCTGGAACTATACTCATTTGAAAATGCAACAAGTTAATCCTAAAGATATTTGGTTTTCCATCTTAGGTTTTCATCACATTCTTTGGTCATCATCCAAAAATGAGAAGAGTTTAGGAATAAAATTGAAAGGTAGGCAAATGAGTTTAAAGACTTTAAAATGAAATTTACAATCTGAGTAGACAGATTTGCAACATGAATTATGGTGTAGCTACAACAGTTGAAGGAATAAAGGCAGAAAGGAAAATATCTTAACCTCATCCTTCATTTTCTGTTCCTTTAATTTGAAGAAGAGGCGACCGGCTTTTCTCCAAGGTCAATGCCTCTATACCTGTGATCCCATTCCCTCTGGTCTCTTTCAGCAGATTGTTCCCACAATCAATCACACACACCCCTTTAATCTATAATCTCTCCCTATTGACTAGCTACTTCCTCACTATATATAAACATTCCCAAGATGTTTTCATTCTCAAAAAAAATTCTTACTTTACATATCAGTCCCTCCTTCTGTTAATTGTTCAATATTATTGTTCCATATCTCTCTTCCTTCTCACAAACTCCAAATAAAAACTGTCTATACTTATTGCCTCTACTTCCTCTTTTTCCATTTGCTGTTTAATACTTTGCATTCTCATCTGAACTAGAATTGCTCTCTCCGAAGTACCAAATTACTTGATTACTTGACAAACCCAATAACCTTTTCTCATTCATTGTCCTCCCTGATCCTTCTGCAACATTTCACAGTCTTGACCACTCCCTCCTTTTAGATACCCTCTCATTTTCTGTGGCATTTTTCTCTCTTGCTTCTCCTCTTTTCTATCTGGCTACTTCTTGGGTTCCTCTTCTGTGTCATCATCTATGCCCCACTCCCTAAATTTAAGTCTATCCCAAGGACCTGTCCTGGGCCATTTCTCTTCCTTCTCTGTAATATTGTTCTCATTGATCTATTCTGGTTCTGTGGGTTAGGTTATCATCTCTATGCAGATAAGTCTCTCTACTGGGGTCCAATCTCTCATCTCCACCTAACTATTGAGCTTTTCCAATGGAATACTCCATGGGCATTTAGAGTTCAACAATGTTCAAAACAGAACACATTCTCTCTCTCTCTCTCTCTCTCTCTCTCTCTCTCTCTCTCTCTCTCTCTCTTTCAGACAGGTGCACACACACACACACACACACACACACACACACACACATCTATAGCTCTTTCTAATTTTCCTGTGACTTTCAGAGATACCACCACTATTTCATTCACCTGGATTTGCAAACTTGAAACATACTTAACTCTTATTTCCCTTAGCTTCTCTCACATGCAATCAGTTGGTGAGTCTTATTAAGTTTACATCTATATCATTTATCACATCTGCCCACTTTTTTTCATTCACATGATCATTACCCTTGTTAAAACTTTTAATACCTCTCACCTGAACTATTGAAATTATTGTGAAGATCAAATAAGATAGTATTTGTAAACTGCTCAGCACAGTAGCTGATGCATAGTAAATGCTTAATAAATTCTTGTTTTCTTCCTTCCCATTAGACTAAATTCCCTTGAGATCAGGGACTTCCTTTTATTTTCCTTTGCATCTCCAGCACTTAGCACAGTGTCTGGTACATAGTAGATAATATATGTTTGTTGACCAGTTGATTATAATGTAAGTTCCTTGAGGCGGAGACTATTAAAATGTCTTTATAACCCCAGAATCTAGTCTCTCACATAGTTGACTATTAATAGCTTGATTGGTATTGCCAAAAGAAGATACAATATTGAACATAGTGCACCAAGACCTGATATATAGACCTTTAGTTCTGCAGAATGACTGACATTAGGGAAGAAACATTGACAATCCCATCAGTAATAGAAACACTGTCAATCCCATAACATGCCAGTGAACAGAGGGAGGATGTTCATCAACTTGAATGTATAAACCAGTTACCCTAGGTTCATGTGGGTAGACCAGATCAAGCACTCCCTTCCTAGATAAGGAAATAGAGAAAGAGGTCCTTTAAGTCAAATACTGTTACCTCAATTAGAAACTGAGGGTGTTTGAGTAGCAAGAGCAAAAGGCAAGCAGTTAGTACCAATGAGTTTAATGAGGGCATCAGCTTCTCTTTGAGCCTGAGGCTGCCTATAGGACTGACCTAAGACTTTTCCTGAAATTCCTTTGATTGATCCATATATGGTGGCTGTAGTGTTTAGTGTGTTGACATGAAGGAGTAAAAAAGAAAATGGCCTTGTCTGGACTCTGTGTAAAAGCAAGCTCTGAAGAATGTGGCTGCCTGGGTGACTTCCCCTGTTTCTCTGGAATATGTGTCTCCTTCAGAACTCTTTTGCTTTGATCTGGACTAGAAGCTTCCTGAAGAATTAGGAATAAACTACACCAAAAGATTCAAGGTTGATTATTGTCAGGTACAAGGTCAGTGGTAGCTTCTTCTTTGATCACACCTCCTGTGTTTTTCCTGTTCCCCCTTCCCCCCAGGTGTGTTTGTGTTAAGATTCACAGAGCCCTGCCAGTTAACACTCATAAGACCCTGACAGCCACCTAGAAGTCCCCTTAACTTACATAATTGACTTGCACTTCTATAGTCCCCATATCTATCTCTTGGTGCTATTAGTAAACATTTCTTATATAAGATTCAGCTTTAGCTTCTTCACTGACAATGAAGAAAAGAGAGAGTCATAATTTGCACCAAAGGGATACTGTTTTTATTTCTGTTGTTTTTTGTTTTTTTGTTCTTTGTTTTTGAAGAAAACCAATGGCTTCTCTTCAAATAGAGTCAAATTCAAATAGACCAATGGTTCTTGATTTGCATGTGAATTGAATTTAAGTGAGGCAGAGTTGCACAGTCATCAGACTCACTCTCTTTTCCAGAGTCATTGAAGTTGAGAGGCTGATTAAAGAGTAGACACCATAAAGTAGCTTAATCTTTTTAGGAGACAGACATTATATATATATATAAATCCAAGCCTCCATAAGCGTTACTATTGTGTTTAATGTGAATCTCTTTGATCACATTTTAAGACCATTTCTTTTTACTTTATATTTGGAAGATTTGCCAACTTTTAATCTACTTTTGTTTCATCAGTTTAGTTTCATAGTTTAATAATAAAAAATAATAATAAAAAATGTTTGCAAATTATAAAGAACAAACTTGGTCCCAAAGAAGAGATGAAAAGACTCCCTCTTGCTTCCTTTCCTCTGCTCTGCTCCTAAGCAAAAGGGATCCATAGGTGGGGAACATTACATATAAAAACATTTCTTTTTATCAGTGTTACTGATTTTTCCCTGTTCTTACTATCCCCACCCTTTTGGTTATAGGAGACAACTGTTTGGTAGAAGAGATATGGGGTGAGAAGTAGACAATGTAAATATCAATAAAAATCTATTATACCTAATATAGAAATATTGCATAAGCATTAAATATTATTTAACAGTAAATCACATTGCATGTGTGCACAAACATGTGTTTATATTTACATATATACATAATTACATACATATACACAGATTCATCATATGTGCACATGCATATGCACACATTTGTGTGTGTGTGTGTGTGTGTGTGTGTGTGTGTGTGTGTAGACAATGGTGGTCTCAGAAAGGACATGCTTTATTGAAATTTTGCCATGGTTCAACTTTTATTAATTTCATTCCTTAAACCTAGGACTTGCCTGACTATTTCAATCTATATGTTGTTTTTCTCTATTGGGTTTCCTTTTAGGGAAAGTCGCCTCTATCATTAGTGCTCATTTGCTTTGTCCTGTTAGATAACATGATGTAGTGAAAAGAGCACTGGATTTGGAGTCAGAGGATCTATGTTCAAATTCTGACTCTGCTACATAACATACATATATGTATATGCATATGTATATACCTATATAAATTTGGACAAATCATTCCCCCTCTCTACACCTTAGTTTCTTCATTTTTTTTTAAAGCAATTGGGGTTAAGTAACTTGCTCAAGGTTACACGGCCTGTCATTATTTGTGTGTGGGTACTCATTTTCTGAGGCCAGATCTGATTTTGGGTCATCCCAACTCTGAGGCCAGCACTCTTACTCACTGCGCCACCTAGCCGCCTATATATATATATATATATGGAGAGAGAGAGAGAGAGAGAGAGAGAGAGAGAGAGAGAGAGAGAACTTATAGCTTAAATGTGAGCTGGTATTTTTGTTTTCTAGTTATTCTTGTCTATATTTAATGGAGTTCAAACAGAAATAGTCCTGAGATAAATCACTAGTTTCAAATAGATTTGTGATTTTATCACAAATTAGTTCTAATGATGCAGATCACAACCTATCAATGCTTCTCTATTCTTATGTGAGAGTGTCTACACACACACATACACACACACTAATCATTTTATCAATCCTTCACAAAAGTTTGCCACAAGGAGTATGCCAAATGTACTGGAAGTATTTCTAATTTCTTCCTTATATCATGAAGGTAATGATGTAGCATTGTGACTATCAACTTGTCATTCTTTGCTCTTATAACATGACTAGCCCATTTTCTTTTCTTATCACATAACTTCTTGGTGAAGTCTTTTATTCCTATTCTTAAAAGTTTCTTGTTGGCTAAATGATATAGCCTATTCACATGTAGTCTGTTGTGACTATTTTGTCTTTAATATTTGGTGAACTCTTTTTCCAGTTCATAAAGGATTGCTTTTAGTACTTTAATTTAAATGTTGAAATATATGCCAAATTTCTGTAGTTACATTTAAATCTTCACTAGGAAAACTATCCTTACCAGAAAGCTCATTTGGAGATGATATTTTATCCTATTTCAATATGATTTTTGTTTCTTTTTCTCGATCTTTATCTTCTAGAATATTTTCTTTTTGTTATTGGTTGTTGTTCAGTCATTTCACTTGTGTCCAACTCTTCACAATCCCATTTGGAATTTTCTTGGCGAAGTTACTAGAGTGATTTGCCAGTTTCTTCTGCAGCTCATTTTACAGATGAAGAAATGGAGGCAAACATGGCTAAGTGACTTGCCCAAGGTCATGCTACTAGTAAGTGTCTGAGACCAGATTTGAACTCAGAAAATGAATCTTTATGACTCCAAGTCTTGCACTCAATCCACCTAGCTGTCCCTGTTTTCATTACATATGGATTACATTTATCATTTCTATTACTAGTTGTAGTAGTAGTAGCAGTAGTAGTAGTAGTAGCAACAGCAGCAGCAGCAGCAACAGCAGCAGCAGTAGTAGTTATATGTTCTCATTTTTTAAAATAAACTTTCTAGGAGCTCTATGATTTTTTTTCTTTTTTATGGGATTTATAGTAATAGTACTAATATGTTTTATCTTTTTCTTCTTTAAAAAAATTTTCTTAGATAGTAGAGTAGAAACAGGACTTCCCAGGGGCTCCCGCTCCCGCCTCCTCCAATTCATATAAAAAAATGACTCTAAACAAACTTTAGAGCTACAGAGCCCACAAAATGACACAGAGAAGCTAACCTCCCACTGCAGGCAGGCCAGCAGGAAGCAGCCAGCACAGCACTCTGGGAGGTGAGCCCAGCCCTGCACTAGCCAGAGGTATTAGCATCAGGGCAGCCACAACCAGACATGAGCTGGAGGGACTTCAGATCACCAGCAGCTGTGGCAGTTTCCAGAATTATCAACCCTTGGATGCTAAGGACAAAGTGAGAGGACAATGCAGTGTAGACTTTGGGACCTGGGAGTTCAGGAGTGTGGTCTGGCCTTTGCCCCTGGGGTAAGAAGCAACTGAGGCATGTTGGACGTGCAGCCACTTCCATGTTGCTGCTTCAGAGCTCCAGGCTTGCAGATTGTAGGGGGTTCAAGCCACCAGTCTTAGGGGTAATTGCTCTTGCTTTAACCTGCTTGGATCTGGATTGTGGTCTAGGGTAGAGATTCTGGGGTGTGTGACCAGCTTTCTGGAGCATGTTAAGGCTTCTGAGAAGGCACTCAACTAATAGCTCCAGCAGCTGTGAAAACCCCAGCAATTTGGGACAAAGCTCCCCCTTCTGGTAGCAGAGTTCTAGTTGTGGTAAAAAGCTCAAAAATCAAGTAACTGAGTGGCAACATGAGCAAGCTAGGAAAGCAAGACAAGCACAGCGGTCCAACTTTGGATTCCCTTTTTGGGGACAGAAAGGATCAAAGTATGGAATAGGAGGAAGACAGCAAAGTCAGAACTCCTCTACCAGAAGCTTCCAAGAAAATAATAAGCTGCTTTCAGGCCATAGTGGAGCTTAAGAAGGATTTTGAAAACCAAATAAGAGAAGTAGAGGAAAAATTGGGAAGAGAAATGAAAATGACGCAAGAAAATTATCAAATGAGAGATAACAACCTGGAGAAAATAAAACCTTAAAAATAGAATAATTCAAATGGCAAAAGAGACGCAAAAAGCCAATGAGGAGAAGAATGCCTTAAAAAGCTGAATTTGCCAGATGGAAAAAGAATCTCAAAATTTCACTGAAGAGAATCATTCATTCAGAATTAGATTGGAGCAAATAGAAGCTAGTGACTTTATGAGAAATCAAGACACTATTAAACAGATTCAAACAAATGAAAAAAAAAAATAGAAGGCAATGTGAAATATCTCATTGAAAAAACCACTGACTTGGAAAATAGATCCAGGAGACATAATTTAAAAATTATTGGACTACCTGAAAGCCATGATTGAAAAAGAACCTAGAAATTATCCTTCAAGAAATTCTCAAAGAAAATTGTCCTGATGTTTTAGAACCAGAGGGCACAGTAGAGGTTGAAAGAATCCAATGATCACCTCCTGAAAGATATCCTAAAAAGACAACTCCTAGGAATATTATAGCCAGGTTCCAGAGTTTCCATATCAAGGAGAAAAAATTACAAGCAGCCAGGAAAAATAATTTGAATACTGTGGAAACACAATCAGGATAACACAGGATCTGGCAGCTTCTTATGGAAAGGCTTGGAATATGATATTCTGGAGGTCAAAGGAGCTGGATTTAAAGCCAAGCCAAGGATCATCTACCCAGCAAAACTGTGTACCAAGTTTCAGGGTAAAAATATTGTCATTCAGTGGAATAGAGGACTTTCAAGATGTCTTGTTGAAAAAAACAGAATTGAATAGAAAATTTGACATTCAGATACAAGAAGCAAGAGAAGCATGAGAAGGTAAAAAAGGAAAAGAAATAATAAGGAACTTATCAAAGTTGAGCTACTTACATTCCTACATGGAAAAATGAAAATTGTAACTTATGAAACTTTTCTCAGTATAAGAATATTGAAGGGAATAGATATGTATTTATATACACACACATACATACATGCATGCATACATATGTACATACATACATACATATGTCTATATAGGAGGGTATATGGGCATATGAATACATATGTGAGTATGTATATATGTGTACAGGCATACATAGACAGAGGGCACAGGACCAGTTGAATAGGAAGGGGTGATACTTAAAAGGTGAAATTAAAAGGTGAGAGAGGAATATAATGAGAGGAGATGGGGAGAGATAAAATGGAGTAAATTATCTCATATAGAAGAGGCAAGGGAAAACTATTACAATGAAGGGGAAGAACAGGAAGGCAAAAGGGAATGAGTCAACCTTATTCTCGATGAATTTGGCTTAGGGAGTGAATGACATACACACTAAACAGGGTATCTCACCCTACAGGAGAGTAGGGGGAAAAGGGATGCGAGGGAGGTTGATAGAGGGAAGGACAGGCTGGGGGGAAGGGAAGTTGGAAGCACCCACTTTTTTTTTTTAAGCAATTGGGGTTAAGTAACTTGCCCAAGGTTACATGGCTAGTCATTATTTATGCGTGGGTGCTCATTTTCTGAGGCCGGATCTGATCTCGGGTCATCCCAACTCCGAGGCCGGCGCTCTTACTCACTGCGCCACCTAGCCGCCCTTAGGCAATTGGGGTTAAGTAACTTGCCCAAGGTTACACGGCTAGGGTTTTTGTGGATTAAGTGTCGGAGGCCGGCTCCGAACTCAGGTCCTTCTGACTCCAGGGCCGGCGCTCTATTCACTGCGCCACCTATCCGCCCCGGAAGCACCCACTTTTGAAAAGGAACAGGATCAAAGTAGAAAATAGAACAAGTGGGGGTTGGGATACGATGGAGGGAAATATAGTCAGTCTTTCACAATATATCCACTATAGAAATGTTTTGCATAGCTACACATATACAACCTATATTGAATTGCTTTTCTTTCCAGTAAGGTTGGGTGACAAGGGAGGTAGGGAAAGAATCTGGAATTCAAAGGTTTAAAATCAAATGTTTAAAATTTATTATTATTATTGTTACTATTTTACATGTAACTTGGAAATAAGATATACAGGCACTGGGGCATAGAGAGCCACTGTGCCCTCCTGGAAAGTTGGAGGGGGTATGGGAGAAGATATGAGAGAGAGTAGAATAGAGGAGGGGATATCCTGTGGGACCACTATTTAGGGGCAGTGGGTAGGGGAAAAATGGGGAGAAAATTTGTAACTCAAAATTTTGTGGAAATAAATGATGTAAACTAAATTTTTTTTCCTTATTTTTGTTACATTTTTAATTCCATTCTCTCTCCCTCTCAGTCCTGCACTAGTGAATATTTGACACATATATGTGAAACCATACAATATGTACTTCTGTGCATCAGTTCTTTCTCTTGAGGTGGCTAATATCTCCCTTCATAGGTCCTTTGTAGTTGATTTGTATATTCATATTACTCAGAATAGCTTAATTATTCACAGTAACTCTTTGAACAATACTGCTGTTACTGTATATAATATTCTTTTGGTTCTACTCTTTTCATTCTTCATTTATTTCCTGCAAGGCTTTCCATGTTCTACAAAATGAACCTGCTTATTTCTTTCAGCACAGTAGTATTCCATAACAGTCATATAGCAAACTTATTCAGCCATTCTCCAATTAACAATAATCCCCTCAATTTCCAGCATTTTTTTTTTGCCTTTTTGGAGGGCAATTGGGGTTAAGTAACTTGCCCAAGGTCACACGGCTAGGTTTTTTGTGTGTGTGTTAAGTGTCTGAGGTCGGATCCGAACTCAGGTCCTTATGACTCCAGGGCCGACGCTCTACTCATTCCACCTAGCCACCCCTCCAGCATTTTTTTATGTAGTTCAGATAGCAGTAGATAAAAATCATCCTGGGACAATTCACTATCCTGTTATTATTCTTTTATGCTTAAAGTTCCACAGATATTGCACACGTACATAAAATAATTGCTTTTTGTAATGAAATACACGTGTTGGGATATAAATTCATCTTTTGTATACTCACTGAAAACATCTTCTGTTCAACTCTAATAACAGAGAAGATGACAAGAGCTCTATATTTATTCCCATATGATACTGAATTCTTCTGCTATGTCTTTATTTCTAGAAAGTTTGTGTTCTATGTAGTTTGAAGATTATGAGAATTTGGTGTGGAAACATATTAAAAATGTAGTACTTAAATTTTTTATGGATCAATGTTTTATGTACCAAGCGATTGTGGGCAACAGCATTGTCTGCAAAAATAGTTTGTTTTCCAGTAGAGTTTGAATTTATAAGGCTATTTTAAGGTCTAGATTTGCAATATAGGGATTTGTGGTCTGTTTATGAAAGAGAACAAGCTCCTTATGTGCAATTCTAGTTACCAGGTCATGTCTTGCTAAGTATTTGGCATTTGCTAAATTTTTGTAGTCTTCGGTGATGTATCACATAGTTTCTTCCTTTTGATGGCATAATATTCACTGATCAAAAAGCTTAAGCTCATTAAAAACAAACTATTTGTAGTATTCATTGTTGCTGTTCTTCCTGTTCTTGTTGTAATTTATATTATTATTATCTGTCCTAAATAGCTATCTAAATAAAAATGGTGAGAAGAGTTTTCCTTCATAACTGAGATAGGCACTTTAAAATCAGAAGACCAGCTTGCAATTAGAAAAGACAAACTATGGGGTACTGACTATAAGCCTATATGCTACTGGATGCTTTTTTCAGCTTATCTTGGAGGGCAGTGCACTCCAATGTGTAGATCAGAATACAAAGTGATCAAATTAAATACCCAACCTATGTAAAGGCCAAGTGTCATTTGGATTAGCTGAATTCCCAAATCCCTGTTTTGAAGAAACTAGGAGGGGGAAAGAGGGACAAAGAAATCATTACACAATCCAGCCTCAAAAATCAATCCAATTTGGCAGTTTAGTGTCAGTGCCAAGAATGGTGTAAATATGTTATGATTAGGACAAACCTGAAGTGCTCTTCAGATACAAGGCAAGAGTAAAAGCTAGAAAAAGCCCATTCTCATGTTTTCTAAATAACTGAGAACAAAAAGCCCATATTAGCAGGCTAACATCAATGAGGGACTGTTGCATGTGTGTAAAAGAGAATGGCTCTTAAGAGAAAGACTATTGGGTGAATGCTTACAAGTGTAGCTGGTACAAGTGGATTTCACTCTGTAAAGGATGGTGTGTGTGTGTGTGTGTGTGTGTGTGTGTGTAACATATACCAATTTGCTGGAGAAGCACACTTGTGAATAAGACATTTTTAAGGGATTTTAGAGAGTGCTCCGCTTGTCTCAAAGCCTATCGAGAGCTTAATTAGAGTCAATGGCGAAATCACTAAGGAAATACCCATTAAGCTTTTCAAGTGTGCTATTTTTGCTGTGGGCTGACTACGGAGTCTTTTTCTGTGTCATTGCCTTGGTCTCCCTCTCTGATGAAACAAATAAACAGAGGCATGTTGGCAGCCTTTTAACATGTTTTTCACCCTGAGCCCAGTGGGGAGAAGAGCCGTGAATTTGAAATCTTTGCCAAATCAGCCTGAAGTCTCGTGTTGAGCAGAGTTTTAAATCCTGCCAAATACAGTAGCTAATTTCAGCTTTAGATGGTTGCTCACTGATACCAATAAGGATCTCCGCTCAAGTGTATAACTGAAATTTTAAGTTTTGGTGAGTTTCTTTCAGATGTCCCCTCTTCTGACCTCTCTTAGATTCACAGTGCTCTGGGCTAGACTTGGTCTCAGCAGAATTGGCAACCACTGCTCAATTTATTTTGGTTTTTTTTAAGTTTATAAGGGCTTCACTGCCTTCTAAAGCATTCCAAGGCTGATAACATCTTGGAATTTAAACCATTTTGAACCAGGCATCCCAACTATAGAGTACCTAACTTGCTAAGTTGAATAGGCTGCTGCTGTATCAGGTTAATTTGGGAAGATAGGGCTTAGAGTTAGGAATATCTGAATTCAAGCCCCTCTCAGATATTTATTATCTTTTTGAGAGCCTTAAGCCTTTTTTTAAGCTTAAACTTTCTCAGAATAAGTTACATATAAAATGGAGATGGTAATAGCATCTATCTCATAGAATTACTATAAGAATCAAAGGCAATAAGTACACATAAAGCATTTTGCAAATTTTTAGATGCAGATAAATGTTATTACTGTTGTTGTTATATCAAGTGATATAAGAAATAACAAATAGGAAAGTGTAGGTCAAAGGAAACAATCTAATGACTTGGTGTCAGAAGAAGGGGACTGAGAATTTTTGCTGTTTCCTTTTTTTCTCTCTTTGAATCCTCATTATCTAGCATAGTGCCTGGTACATAGTAGGCACTTAATAAATGTTTATTGATTTATTGACTTACTGACTGGTGTAGCAATTTCAAGAGATAAGAGAAGAGAAAGTCAAGTGTTGCGTTTGTGTACACAAAATGTCAAAAGATCAGCGTATTGGTGAGATCATGCATAGAGGATTTCTAGGAGGACACAGAATAAAAATTATACTGAATGAGAAGACAATGTCTTAACCATTAGATGGGAGGCTCAATACCAGAGAGATCATGGATCCAGTGACATAAGTCTATGCATTTTGGCAAAAGGTTCACAAAATATTCTTCTGTAACTCACCTAATATCATTCCGTGTGTGTGTGTGTGTGTGTGTGTGTGTGTGTGTGTGTGTGTGTGTGTATCTGACAAAGTCTTAAACAGGAACCACTTTTCTTAGAAGACAAAGAAGTCACATACAGATATTCCTAAGGCTTATGTAAGTCCCATCAAGAAATACCCTTGAAGGGGCGGCTAGGTGGCGCAGTGAGTAAAGTGCCGGCCCTGGAGTCAGAAGGACCTGAGTTTGGATCTGGCCTCAGACACTCAATCCACACAAACAAAAACCTAGCCGTGTGACCTTGGGCAAGTTACTTAACCCCAATTGCCCTAAAAGGGGCGGCTAGGCGGCACAGTGAGTAAGAGCGCCGGCCTCGGAGTTGGGATGACCCGAGATCAAATCTGGCCTCAGAAAATGAGCACCCACACATAAATAAGGATTAGCCGTGTAACTTTGAGCAAGTTACTTAACCCCAATTGCTTAAAAAAAAAAATTAAAAAAAAAAAAAGAAATACCCTTGAAGCTGGTTAGAGAAGGCATCCTAGAAGACATTGACCTCTTGGTATATAAAATCAATAAATGGAGCAGTCATGAATTGGTGTTGAGTTGGAAGAAAGAATCTAAGTGTATGTGTGTGTGTGTGTGTGTGTGTGTGTGTGTGTGTGTATGTGTATGTGTGTGTGTGTTTTGGGAATGTTGGTAAGTTTGTAGCCTCAATTTGACTAGAAGAAACATGGAGAGAGCAGTTGCTTAGAGCAAATTTGGAGGGTCATTTGCTTCCTCTGAACACTGAGTAATGAATGGCCGTGTGGGGCTCTGGGTTATAGACCCCTGTAACTCATTAATACCATTTTGGGACTATAATAATAAATGACCATTAATCAGATTTGGTTTTAAGCCATTTGTCTGAACTGGCCTTTTCTGATCCCACTGTAGCTTCCATGGTAGAAAAAAGAACACTTTGGATGTGTGGCACAAGCAGTTAAAGAGCTGTGTTCATGACTGAGATGGGTATGATGATGACAACCAAACCATCTATGGAGGTGACGCTTTGTTCTCTTATCACTTTGGAGGGATTGGCTCCATCTCCCATCTCCATGTCTTTGCAGTCTTGCATCACTTTTACTTCTTGGAATCATTTATTTCTCTCAGACTTCTGTCCAAGCACCACATTCCTCGTGAAGTTTTCCTTGATCCCTCTAGCATTCTTCCAAATTTCTTAATATTTATCTTGTATTTTTTTTTTTTGCTGTTTTTGGAGGGCCATTGGGGTTAAGTAACTTGCCCAAGGCCACACGGCTAGGTTTTTGTTTGTGTGTGTGTTAAGTGTCTGAGGCCAGAACCGAACTCAGGTCCTTCTGACTCCAGGGCCGACGCTCTACTCACTGTGCCACCTAGCCTCCCCTATCTTGTATATTTTTGCAAACACGTAATTATGTGCATGTTGTCTTTCCCAATAGAATGTAAACTCCTTGAAGACAGGACCTGCTTTACTTTACCCACATATGAACATGTTCTTTTCCTCAATTAAAGTAAGCTCTTTGAGGAGAGGGACTCATTTTGTTTACCTGGTTTGACTTAACATGGTAGCTGGCACATAGTAATAATACTTAATAAATAATTAGAAAATGATTGTATGTCAAGTACCTAGCACAATGTTTTACACATGAAAGATACCTAATACATGCCTGTTGATTGATTGGGAGACTTGGGGGGATAATCAAGGGAGTGTTTACCATCAAACTTTTGTAGATAAAAAAACTACCCAGTGGAGAGTAGTATATTCACATGAATGTGTTTTATGTATATACACATGTATGTTTGTGTACATGCAGATAAAGTATGTGTATATATATGTTGGGGGTATGTGTGTATGTGCAGACACACTATGATATTCTGCTAAACATTAAACATTCTGCTCTCTGGAAAAATATACATCTAACACACTTTTAAAATTAATAATGTTCTTTTTTTTTTTTAACATTCTATCCATTGCTTTCTTTTTCTTTTTTTTTTCAGAGGGGCTGGCAGGGCAATTGGGGTTAAGTGACTTGCTCAAGGTCACACAGCTAGTAAGTGTGTCAAGTGTCTGAGGCCAGATTTGAACTCAGGTCCTCCTGACTCCAGGTCCAGTGCTCTATTCACTGTGCCACCTAGCTGCCCCTATCCATAACTTTCTTAAGCATAGGTAATTAACAAAAATAATAAACAAAGTCTTGAATCATGGCATTTGCCAATATCTGTAATGTAAATGCTCAGACTGAAAATTTAATATTCTGTTTTTGAAAGCTGGTTCAGTTTGGCTCCAACTTATACTATATAACCCTTTAATATTTGTAAAGTGCTTTATGTATATTATTTCCTTTTTTCATCATGATAGCCCTGTGAAGAAGATGTTATATAAGCCCTTTATGGATGAAGAAACTGAAACTAAGGGAAGTTAACTGAATTGTCCAGTCACACAGTTAATGTAGAAAGATTTGAGCTTAGGTCTTGCTGACTCCAATAGTCTATCCACTATTCTACCTGTAGACGTTTGCTTGTCTATTTCCCAATCCCTACAGAACCAAAGAATTTGACAATAGTTTTTCCACCTGCAGGAATGGAAAGAAACCTTGACATTTGAAGAAAACAGTTGACATTTAAAATGCATGTTTGCAGCTGAGCAATCCAGAAAGCCAACATTATAGAGATACTGGGAATGATTGCCTTGAGACTAGGTAGTGCACTTAATGAAGTTGGATAGCCCTTTACTGAGAAATTATGAATTATGTGAAATGAAATTCAGAGAAATATTTGTACACCTTCCAGGCCAAGCATCAAACAGGGAGTGAGAACCTTTCTGGAGTATTCAAACAAATGTTGACATTTCAGAGCTATCTCAAACTGGGAAGAAGAAAATTTGATAAAAATTTTAGTGAAATGATTAAATGATGGACTCTAAGATTTCCTCACACAGGAGGGGACTTGCCCCTGATTATCTGATGGATTTTATAGGCATGTTCATCCACTTGGATCATAAAGAACCCAGTGGAATTATATTTGGAAACCAACACCAGGCAGACCTACTCTCCAGCAGAGAGCATAAGAATGTAGGTCCAAAAGACATGCTAATTAATTTCACAACTGAACAGTAGAGAAAAGGGCCATCTACAACAACATGGCTATAAATAAAATCACCAGCTAGTGAGAAGTCTATGTAACAAATTCTGCAATTGGAAAAGATAGATAGAACTGAGTATCCTTGACTCCTCTCTCTCACCCCATATATCCAATCACTTGCCAAATCATGTCATTTCTACTTTAACAATAAGTTTTAACAAAAGCATGTATGACCCCTTCTCTCCATTCACATACCCACTACCCTTGGTCAAGCCATAATTACATTTCACCTGAAGTGTTACTGTGTATAGTATCTGCCTCAAGTCCCTCACTAGAGCTCAAAATATTTTCCTAAAGTATAGGTTTAAATCATGTGACTTCCTTTACACAGATAAATACCATTGATTTCCTATTATCCCTAGAATAAATTATTAACTCATTGTTTAGCACGTAATGCTTTTTATGACTTAGTCCCTTTCTTCTGAATCCAAGTCAACCAAAGGGATCTCACCCATGGAGAAATTCCATGAAATCTCTCATGTGGCAAGTTGGAAATAGCAACATTCTCAGGACCATTTTCTCTACACATCGGTTTCTTCCCAAAGTACTTCCATATACCTTCAGGGCTTCCCCCTGAAGAGAGTTTGTAACTATGTATTCCCTCTCCTGAATTTGAAAGCAAACAACTTTACCCCTCACGCTGGCATGGGGAAGAGAGTTTGTAACCATGTATTCCCTCTCCTAAATTTGAAAGCAAACAACTTTACCCCTCATACTGGCATGGGGCTTAAAGTCATCATTCTTTCCACCAATGAGGAGAGTCTTATGCAAATGCATAAAAGAGAATGGATTGTATAAAGATGAAAAAGTAATGCTGCAGGGCATGATCAAGAGGGCAGAGTAAAGACAGAATCTCACTTGAAGTCTCCCAAATTCCCTTCCAAACAACTTTAAAATAATGCCTCAAATTGAATTCTGAAGCAGCAGAACCAAGAAAAGTTCTATATAAAACAATTTTTCCAGCCCAAGACACCTTAGGAGGCCAGCAGGAAAGCTTTATCTCACTTGGGTGATGTTTGGACTTAGAACATTGTGCAGCACAGGCCATGTTCAGGTAAGTCAACAGCAAACTTTTGAAATGGCTGCATCAGTGGCAGCAGCAGCAGCTTCAGTGGCTCAGACCACAGATAGTAAGGGGGCCAGACAATTGGTCAGAAAGAGATTCCACAGAACTCTTTACTGGCACCAGGTATAAGACCCTATTGCTTTGCCCATATGTAATTCCAGGTTGCAGTCCTGGTGCAAAGAAGAGCACTGCACATTAGTACTTGTGGCAGCAGGACCCTAGTCACAGTTCCAGAGTAGAGTATTTGTGATTGCTGACAGACCAGAGAACAGGCCAGGAGAGCAGGTACCACCCCCCCAGACCTCCTCAATCATACTGCCTTGAAAGAACTAGAAACGTGTAGAATCCCAGAACTAGCTCTGGAAACAGCAGGATGAAAAGCAAGAAACTTGGGACAGTACCCCCTTGACCCTAGAAGCAGAGCCCAACCTTAACATAAAGTTAAAAGTCAAGAAATAGGCTTGGAAAAAGAGCAAACAACAAAATAGAACCTGACCATTGAAAGTTACTATAATGACAGGGAAGATCAAGACAAAACTCAGAAAAAGATAATGATGTCAAAACAAAGCAAAGAAAATTTGCTTATTCACAGTTATTCTTTTTTAAATTTTTTTGGTCTTTATTAATTTGTTTGTTTACTTTTAGTTTATAACATTCAATTCCACAATTCTTTGAGTTTCAAATTTTCTCTCCCTCCTTCCCCTCCACCGCCCCATGACGGCATACAATCAAGTATAGGATCTGCAAATACTTTCATATTAGACATTAGTCAGGTTATAAAGACGAATTGTATCAGATGGAATGAAAAATGGGAAAGAGGAAACAAAACCAAACAAGAAAAAGGGAAAGATCTGGTAGTTTGCTTCAATCTGGATTCAAAGTCAGTTCTTTCTAGTTCTCTCAGTCATTCTTAAAAACAAAATTATTGTTACTGCATAAAATGTTCTCTTGGTTCTGCTCATTTTGTTCTTCATAATTTCTTGCAAGTCTTTCTATGTTTTTCTAAGATTATTGAGCTTATAATTTCTTGTAGCACAGTAGTAGTCCATCACAATCATGTACCACAGCTTGTTCAGCCATTCCTCAGTTGACAGGCATCCCCACAATTTCCAGTTCTTTGCCACTACAAAAGAGAGTTGCTATAAATATTTTAGAACATATAGATTCTTTTTCTTTTCCCCTAATCATCTTTAGACATACACCTAGTAGTAGTATTGCTGGGTCAGAAGGTATATGCAGTTTAATAACTCTTTGGGCATAATATGGGATATGAGACCTTTATCTGAGAAACCTTCTATATATTGACCCCTCCCCCCTTTTTTCTACTTTCCTTCTAATCTTGGCTGCATTTGTTTTATTTGTAAAAAAACCTTTTTAATGTAATATAATAAAAATCATCCATTTTATATCTAACTTTGCTCTTAGTCTCTTGTTAATTCATCGATTGTTTGCCCATCCATAAATCTGATAAGTAATATGTTCCATGTTCTTCTAATTTCCTTGTAATATCTCACTTTATATCTAGGTCATGTATCCATTTGGGCCTCATCTTAGCAAATTGTGTAAGATATTGGAGTATGACCAGCTTCTGCCATACTTATCTCCAGTTTTCCAAACAATTTTTAACAAATAACTAATTCTTATCACAAAATCTCAAGTTTTTACATTTGTCAAATACAAAGTTATTCTATTTATCTGCTGCTATAATATAAATTATATGTCTACTCTGTTCCATTAATCTACCTTTCTATTTCCTAGCTAATACAACATAGTTTTGATAAATATAGGCTTATAATATAGTTTAAGTTCTGGTACTGCTAAACCTCATTCCTGTACTTTTTTCATTAGTTCCTTTGACTTTTTTGACTTTTTGTTCTTCCAAATGAATTTTGTTATTATTTTTTTCTAATTCAGTAAAATAATTTTGGTAATTTAATTGGGATGGCATTGACTATATAAATTAGGTAAAATTATCATTTTTATTATACTGGCCCTGTCTTACCATGAACAACAAATCTTTTTCCAATTATTTAAATCTTATTTTATTTGTATAAAAAGTTTTTTAAAAATAATTTTGTTTATATAGTTCCTGGGATTGTTTTGGCAGGTATACTTCCAGGTGATTTTATGCTGTCTAGTATAATTTTAAATAGAATATCTCTTACTACCCCTTCTTGTAAGATTTTGTTAGTGATACATAGGAATTCTGATAATTTATGTGGATTTACTTTTTGTGCTGCTATTTTATTAAAATTATTAGTTTTTTTAACTAATGTTTTACTTGAATTTTGGGGATTTTCCAAGTATATCATTATATCATCTGCAAAGAGAGTTTTATTACCTCATTTCCTATTCTGATTCATTTTATTTATTTTTCTTCTCTTATTACTATTATTAGGATTTCCAAAACAATATTGGTGACAGTGGGTATTCTTGTTTCACACCTGATCTTACTGTGGGGGGTTACTTCTCAATAGAAGCAAAAAAAACACTTTTTAGCAAAATATAGTGGTAGGAGCGGCTAGGTGGCACAGTGAATGGAGCGCTGGCTCTGGAGTTAGGAGAACCTGAATTCAAATCCAGCTTCAGACACTTGAAACACTTACTAGCTGTGTGATCTTGGGCAAGTCACTTAACTCCAATTGCTTTGCCTTCCCCCCTAAAAAAAAAAACCTAAAAAACAAAATACAATGCTAATTTCTATTAAAAACACTAGAAAACACAGGAATAAAAGCAACTTTCCTTAAAATCATAAGTAGTATCTAAAACCACCAGCAAGCATTATTTGTAAAGAGAATAAGCCAGAATCTTTCCTAATAAGATCAGGGATAAGCAAGGCTGCCCATTATAACCACTATTATTCAATATTGTACCAGAAATTCTAGCTATAACAATAAGACAAATAAAGGAAATTGAAGAAATTAAAATAGGAAAAAAAACTATCATTCCTTTCAGAGAGTATAATGGTAGCCAAAGAATTCTAGAGAATCAGCTAAAAACCTTGTTGAAATAACAACTTCTGCAAAGTTGCAGAATGTGAAAGTAACCCATATAAATCGTCAGTATTTCTACATATCACCAATATAGTCCAGCAGGAAGAAATAGACAAAAGTGTGAAGTTAGTTGGACCTAGGAACAAATCTTAAATTAGTAGAGCATTACAGTGGTCATAAACTAATGCAAGTCAAGGATTTTGAGCTGGAAGGGAATTTAGAAATCATCTAGTCTAAAACCTTCATTTAGAAATGAAGAAAGTGAAGTCCAAAGGAAACAAGATGGTACAGTGGACAGAGCTCTGGGTTTGGAGTTAAGAAGACCTGAGTTCAAAATGTTGCTTCAGACACTAGCTAAGTGCCCTTAGGTAAGTCACTTAACCTTTTTCTGCCTCAGTTTCTTTATATGTAAAATGAAGGGATTGAACTTATTAGACCATGATTTAATGATTTCCTCAGGCTCACACATACATCTAATGAATCTTAGAACCAGAATTCAAATCCAGGTCCTCTGTCTCTCAATTCTGCATGTTTCACACTGCTTGTGCTATCTCTCAATTAAACATGTGTTTGGAAATGTCAGAAGTTTCAGAGGCCTAATGACTGGGGAGGGAATCTAAAATAGGGGGGATCCATCTTTGGACAAAAAATGATAAATTAGAAGGTGTGTAAAAAGAATTAATACTAGGACAAGTACAGAGACTGGCATGCCCTGTGTATGCACTAAGTCTCTGTATGTAGAGATATGGGTCCTCCTGCCCTCCCATGTAGAGATACTAGTTTGGGGAAGCCATGATAAAAAGTGGCTAATTAACTCAGACTCTTTGTACAAGTAGGCATTTTCTGTGTCCTCACTTTGGAAAATAAAGAATGGGGGCAGGGAAGATTCCTGTAAGAAGCCCCAGAGCTCAAGGTGTGACTGAGACCAGCATGGCTGTGTGATAGGAATAAGGGTTCTGACAGTGAGTATATTGGTTAAGAAAAAGAAATGGTGGGAGCTGGGGGTGGGGCTGGGGGTAACAAGAAGAAAAGAGGAATTGCATCGAAGTAGGTTATGAAAAATATAGAGAAAGTGAGAAATCCCCACTGATTAGGTCTGGCTGGTGCTATGGCAATCTTTTCTGATGCAAAGTACAAATCTAAGTTAGGAGTATGCTCACCTCAGGAAACACAAAAAAGCAAGGTTTAGAAAAAGAAACACTGCCACCACAAGCTACAGATTCCATTGTTTCTGGAATGAAATTCATTTACATCGAATATCTGGAGCTGTCAGTGCACACAAAGACCTTGAAAGCATTTGTTTGGCGCTCTTACTGTACTCTCTATTCATATTCTAATGATTCACTCACCCCCATATGATTCTTTGTGAACTTGTTCTAAGTTTTGGTTCAGCTAGATTCCCCCCCACCACTACCCCCCCCCCAACTTGTTTCTATGAGATGAACTGGAAAGATAACACTTATAGTTCTTACAGGCTTGTTGGGGAAGAAGGAAAAGGAGGAAGCAATGCCCTATCTTCCATGGTGGGTCTGTCGGCTTCTTTGCAGGGATCTTTTCCTAGAGCTATGTGTAGTAAGCAGACTGGATGTCTCAAAGGATAAAGGACTGCTTTAGACCAGCTTAGACCTGGTCAAGGTAAAAAAAGATAATGTATTCTTGTCAGATAGTCTGTCAAACAGTCTATCAGAAATTATTTGCTATTACCAGTCCTCTTCCAAGGAAAGGGTTTCTGAGGCTGAAAGACAGTATTTGTAACTGATTTCAATGAAAACATTCCCTTTGTGGACTGTCTCCTGAGTTAAGATATGACCATTGGAAATGAAGTAAAATTCACACAATGTATATGAAGCCTCTCAAAAAAAAAAAATCTTAAGAAACCAGGACTGAGTAAAATCATATAACAAAATAATGAGATGAGTTGTCTGACAGCAACTCTATTTGAGGTCATGATGGAAACAGTCTGAATACTGGACAAAAAATATGTAAAATCTCTGAGAATATTTTTAAAACCAACAGAGAAGTAACTTTTATCAACTCCATTCCTAGAAATCTCAGAAAAGAGAGAGTTTTTAGAGTTCGAAGTCTGGACATTTAAAATGGAGTCATTTAAGGGAGCAAAATTCACACCTCATTGGAGGAAGGTAGAAGAAACAGCTTACCAGGTCTGTGCTGCTGTTCTCCCTCATCATCTTAAAAAATAGATATTCTGAAGACTTCAGAGAAAAGCTGTAGTGTCTTAGACTGAATTCTTATTTGGATTTGATGTCAGAAATCTAACTTTGAATTTCCCCCTACTTTATCTCTGACTGCCAATTGATTCACAGCTTTCTGCTGCTTCTGGTGGAGCTCCAAGCCCAGAGCACAACAAAAGTTTGACTAAGTTTGGAACTTCTGCTTTTCAACAAAAGTGGCAGCCCATGGGAGCCCAAGGTTTCCAGTTCAGAGACAATTGTTTTCCTCTTGTGGGTCTAAAGGTTTCTTTAACTAAAGAAAGACTGGGTCACTGCCCCAGGTGAAATGACTTCCTCGGTCTCATAATTAGAGAAGTTTTCTTCCTTCATCCTGAGACTCTCCTGAAGCCTCTCTTAACCAATCCCTTCGCTCCTAAAACAAACAATAAAATCTCCCAAAACACAAACACTACAACTTGTCTGTCTTAGAGGCACCAAAGCAGAATAAGTTAGATCTGTCAAGCAGTACACTAAAGGGGAGATCCAAGAGATGGAAGAGGCTGGTTAACTTATTGCTAACTCCCTGAGGGCAGACACTCTTTCTCTTTATCTCAGCCTAGCTTTGTAATTGGAGAAATAACTCCTCTCAGAGTTCAGGTGGTATCTAAATGCTGCCAAATCCATATTTACTACAGCACAGAAATTATGGAGGCAAAAATCTAAGTTTTATTATGAGTATAGTTTGGAAACTCAGAGAAAATCTGTACCCCAATTAGGACTCTTACAAGTCTTCTTAGAGGCAATATTACATCAGAGTGACAGAGAAATAATTATTTTACATTGTCTTCCCTGAAAAATCTCCCACAAGGCTATTTAATAGTTGGAAGGAAATTTAAAGATCATCCTCACCAATTCATCTTGCATCTGTCCCATTACTGAGTCTTTAGTCAGATGTCTTTAGTCCTTTCAGCAAGGTGAGCAAGTGTATACCTTTCCTGGGGAGAAATTTTCCAAAGTCTTAGGTTGCAAACTTCTTGAGAGCAAGGAGTCTTTTGCCTTTGTTCATTTTTTTTTTTTGGTTTGTTTGTTTCACCAATATTTAGCATATCGTGTTGTTATTCAGTCCTATCTGACTCTTTATGACATCATTTGGGATTTTCTTCGCAGAGATACTAGAGTGTTTTACCATTTCTTTTTCCAGCTCATTTTACAGAAGGGGAAACCGAAGCAAACAGGGTTAAATGATTTGCCCAGTGTCATATAGCTGATAAATACATGAGGTCAAATTTGAACTCAGGTCTTCTTGACTCCAGA
This sequence comes from Gymnobelideus leadbeateri, assembly GCA_011680675.1. Lineage (NCBI taxonomy): Eukaryota > Metazoa > Chordata > Mammalia > Diprotodontia > Petauridae > Gymnobelideus > Gymnobelideus leadbeateri. Next base: position 195,171 of record WOXC01005844.1, on the reverse strand, counting down.
CCTAGCACATCACTACCCCACTCAGATGCTCCATTTTGCTCTATCTGGTACTTAATAGAGCACTTAATAAATATTTGTTGACTAATAAACAAAGCTAGACAAATTGAATTCATCAAGAGATCTCTCCTTATTGGCCTCCCTTAGACAAATGTAAATCTTTTATTTACACCCATAATACCAAGAACAACAACAATAAACCATATGAACTTTATCAATAAAAAACCCTTATAAATAAAGCTTATATAGTTGTATGATTAAAAAATGCTTTGCATATAGCATATCAATTGATTGTCATGATAACCTTTTTTTTTTTTTTTTTTCTTTTTGCTTTTTGGAGGGCAACTGGGAGTAAGTAACTTGCCCAAGGTCATATGGCTAGGTTCTTGTTTGTGTGTGCGTTAAGTGTCTGAGGCCAAATCTGAACTCAGGTCCTTCTGACTCCAGGGCCGGCACTCTACTCACTGTGCCACCCAGCCACCCTGGCACGATAACCTTTTGAGGAAGGGTCAGTAGTTGTTTTTGCCCCAAATATTCTGATGAGGAAACCCAAGGTCACAGAAATTACATGACTGCCCCAAGGTCATGCAGCTGCAAACATCAGAGCCAAGACTTGATCTCAGATTCTCCAAGTTCAGTGCTCTTTTTAGCTTCCTTTTCCTATTGGGGAAACCAAGGTCTTGCAGATAATGAAGCGACTGGTACTAGGTCCCAAATCAAGGGATTGAAGACCTTTAAGGACTTCAATTACAAAATCAGGCAGATAGAAAATATGCCTAACAAAGAAGTGAAAGGATAAGCTGGGTGTTTTATGTTTTATTTCTTATTTTAGTAGTATTGTATTCTCAGTGTTGGCAATATTTGTGACCTCCATTCCTCAGATATCTGTTAACCCTCTACTTTAGTCTGCTTGCCTTCAGAGATACTCTAGAAGCATATTTAACCATATCCCCTGCAGCACCTTTGCCTCCCTTTGAGGTAATAAGCATGTTGAGCAAGTCCAGAGTGTCCAACACAGCCTTACAGCTGTGCCCTCTCTTAAAAAAAAATGAAATTAACATCCCTTTGACTTGCCTTCCCATTTCAACCATCATCTTGCTGCGGTAACAAGGACTTAGAGAGAATTCCTTTGTTCCATTGTTTGCTATTTCAAGTTCCATTGTTTTGCTATTATCTTAAAAGAGGTACATGATCTTCAAAGCCTCCCGATGATAATGTTTTGACATTGTAATGTAACATGGCAATGTGGTCTCAATAATCTCACAGCGACATTGTTTTTACCATTGTCTTGACATTGTAAAATGGTCTCTCTAGACTTACATTTTGCCTTCGTCTTGACATTGTAATATGGTCTCTATAGATTTGCATTGAAATTTGTTTTGTCATTGTCTTGATATCATAATGTCCTCTCCATGGACTTCTCTTCACATATATCATCCTCTACAAAGACTTACTTATCAGCTCCATCACAAGAGCAGTGTGCACTGTTAACTCTCCTTTCAGGTGAACGGAGAATTATTTTTCATGAGGTTTCTACTTAACACTAAGTATCTCATCTCATCAATAACTATTTTCAAACTCTTTTATCTCAGCCCTCTCCCAAATCTCTCTTGCCTGATGCCAGGTTTTTACCAATAAGCAAAGTGGACAGATCCCCATTAGGTAAGTTCTGCCTGTACATTTTTCACTTTTAATAATAAACTGGTTTCACTTTAAAAGCTTTAAAGTAGAACAGATCATGAGGGAGTTTGCATCCCTCTAACCCATAATAGAACACTGTTTCAGAGACTGGATCCAACTTCACATAATGGCATTGTGAAATACATTAGAAAGAGTAAATTCTGAAATCCCCTGTATTTAAAATACACATTTATAAATAATACTCCTATGCTTACAGTTGAGCACCTTCTTATTTATCCTATTTCCCCCCTTTATTCTGCTTTAGGAAAAACAGATTTTTTTTTACTGTTCCTTTCCCCAATCCCCATAAACAGTTAATATGTTAAAGGGTCACAAATGAAATTTCCCTGAACCTGAATCAACTTTGTCCTTTTTTTTTTTTTTGTAAAATATTGGATAGCAGCATGCTGCAGTGGGATAAACCCTGGTTTTGGAGTCAGAGGGCTTAGCTTTGAAGATCGGCTCTGTTACTTATTACCTGCATGATCTTAGGAGACAGAGTAGTGTACTAGTGAAAGGCTTGAAGGCCTTGGGTTCAAATCCTGGCTCAGAAATTTATTAATTGTCTGACCCTGGTGTTCAATGTTTCTGGGTCTCAGTGACCTATGATAGCACTTATCTAATGGGGATGTTGTAAAGGGCAAATGAGATATGCATATAAAACTCTTTGCAAATCTTAAAGCACTGTAGACATATCAACAATTAATTATTTTTATATCATTACTATACCTACTCAAGCCTCAGTTTCCTCATCTGAAAAATTAGGAAGTTGGGTTAGTTGATCTCTGAGATTCCTTTCAATTTTAAATTCATGACCCTGAGTTGGAGTAGTTCCCATCTAGTGAAATTATAAGTTGTCTAACATAAAATGAAATCTGTAAAGTTTCCAAATCTCAGAAGAGAAAGGATAGTAGATCTATTTTCAATTAAACTATCACTAGAATATGATCCCATCTGTTTGAAGTGAAGGGAATGATAGGTGTGGATCATTAATATAACAATCTGCATTATGAACTCATTGCTGTGGTTCAGTCATTTCAGTCATAACCAATTCTTTGTGACCCCATTATTGTTTTTTTTGGCAAAGATAGTAGAATGCTTTGCCATTTCCTTCTCCAGCTTATTTTACAGATGAAGAAACTTAAGCACAGCTTGTCCCTGCATTTTTTAGGCAAACCAAACATAACAGAGAGTACCAGGTCAAGGATGAGATACAACTTCCAAGTCAAAGTCAATTCAAACTCCACTGAAGGCAAAAAAAAAAAAAAGAGAGAGAGGAGGATGGCCTAAAACTCATGGAGGAATCTCTGGAGGCTGAATAGAAATATCTTATCTGGGGAACCAAGGGCAAGAATTGAATTTTCAAAGGGCCTGAGTCATCAGTATTCAGGGGAAAGGAAAGAAGGTCATAATAAGTTCAGTGCAGGAGGGCCAAGAACCTTTGGAAGCCAAATAAGGAAGGACTTTGCTCAAGTTAAGTTCTATGCTCGAGTATAGATAAAAGAGACAAAAGTACCAAGAATCCAAGCAGCCTTACCAACCCAAATCTATTAGAAAGAAATATGTACTAATCAGCCCAGATGAGATTTGTGTTAACTAGCTGGGGAGAAGATCTAGCAGAATATGTCAATAAATACCATGAAACAATGAAGACCAAGGCCTTTTTTTATTTGCATTTTCCCAAAAGATCAAGGATATCTATTCTGAAATGTGATATCAGGGAATGAGCTCTAGACTTAGAGCCAAAGTACATGGATTTGAATCTTAGATATGCTACCTATTAATTATATGACCTTGGGTAAGTCACTTCACTTTGAAAGGCCTCAATTTCTGTATCTCTAAAATATGCATGTCCTCTAGGGTTCCTTCCAGGTCTCAATCCTATGAATAAGAGCCATAAATATCATCACTGTCTCTGGGACTAATTGAGTCAGAGGGCAATCGGCCAGGGGAACGCTGAATGATAACACAGAGTGGGAGAGGAAGTAGTTGGCTATGTTGAGGATAGACCCACCAAAGGTACAGTTGCACTAATAAGGAGTTAGGTAGGGAGTAGGGCACACCAACAAGACCTGGGGGTAGCAGCAACTGGCCCTTGTGCTAAGTGCTGTTGAAAGATGGCCAAACAAAGCATAGAAACAATGAGTATAGGGAAGAAGTCCCTCCCCACTTCTTCCTGCACCAGATCCCAGCACTTTAGGGTAAAGCTCTGTTTACTGAATGCTCCTTACAACTTTGCTATGTTCCCTTGTTTTAGGCCTCTTTCTGTTCCCCTGGGCAGCTGGCTGGTGCACGGAGATCTGCAGTCAGGAAGACCTGAATTCAAATCTGGTCTCAAATACTTTACTAGTTGTGTGACCCTGGGCTAGTCACTTAGCCCTGTTTGCCTCAGTTTCCTCATTTGTAAAATGAGCTGGAGAAGGAAATAGCAAACCAGTGTCTGCAAAGAAAACCACCAAGTGGGGTCATAAAGAGAATGATGTACTGAAATGACTGAACAAATATTTTAAAAGTGCTCACCTTGTAGTAATAAACATTAAAGCCCTTGGAAACTAAAAAAAAAATAAAAACAAACAAAAAGACTTTGTATATAAAAGGAACCAAAGGCTTAGTTCAGTGGAAAGGGCTCTCTTTTGGGGCCAGAGGACTGGAGTTGAAATCCTGACTCTGTCCCTTATTACTTGTGTGACCTTGTACAAGTTGCTTCCCTGATCTGGGTGTCCTGGAGTAAAATGAAGGGGTTGGAAGAGGCAACCACTGGGTTCACTGTCAGCTGGGAGTCTGTGATAGAGAAAAGGCCTTGCTGAAGTCACAATGACAGTGAACATCAAAGGAGAAGACAGGAAGCGGAAGCGTGGGAAGCTGGCCTAGGACTGAGAAGGATTTTCAGAAATCTAATGCTAGCAGAAGACGGCCCACTTGGCTATAGCCTGGATGCGGCAATCCTGCCTTTTATCTATTTTTATTTTTAATTGCATTTGATTTTATTGATGTGTTTTATTTTTACATTTGATTCATTCTCAGATATGCCCCACTCCACTAACCATCAAACTACCCCTTGTAATAAAGATGTGAAAGGAATAAAAATAGTAGTTCAACAAAATTCACTAACTAGCAGTATTCACAAAAATGCATGTTATCTAATTTCAACTGTACTCTCACTGTTGCAAGATGAAATTTTATTCTTCTATCATCTATGATAATCCTTACATTGACTGTTCTAAACATTCTCTCTTTGAAGCCCCAAACTGTCCCCATCTCATCATTTTTAACAGATCTCTCCCTACTTTGCTCAGAAAAATCAAGATCATCAGTATGAACTACCACTTATCTTTCATTCTCCATATTTCAAAATCCTTCTGAGATAGCACTGATTCTGGATTCAGAAATCTTTGGTTTAAATTAGACCTCTATGCAAGCTCTGTGACCTTGAGTAAGTCACTTAAACACTTAAACAGTTTCAGTTACCTCATCCATAAAATTAAGGGATCAGACTAGATGGCCTCTGACTTTCCAGTCCCTCCTACTTTGTCCAAAATCAGGTAGATAGTAAGTTGATTTGTTATGTAGTCTTTTCAGTTGTTTCTGACTCTTGGTGGCCCCATTTGGGGTTTTCTTGGCAGAGATACTGGAGTAGTTTGCCATTTCCTTTTCCAGATCATTTTACAGATGAGGGAACTGAAGCAAGCAGAGTTAAGTGACTTGCCCAGGGTCACACAACTAGTAAGTGGCTGAGGCTGGATTTGAACTCAGAAAGATGAATCTTCCTGACTCCAGGTCTAGTACTCTATACACTTTGGTACCACCCACCTCTCTAGTAAGTGGCAGAGGTAGGATTAAGACCCAGATACTCCAAAACAGTCTGGTGGTACAGGACCCAGGTTCAAATATCACCCATGACATTTATTCCCTTTGTCACTTTGTATGTCACTTAGCCTCTCTAAGCATTTCAGTTTCCTAATTTGTAAAATGAGGCTAGCTGGCCTCTGATGTTCCTTCCAGCTTTGAATTTAAATCCATTAAATTGTAAGCCCCTTGAGAACAGGGAATCTCTCTCATCCCTTTTTGTATTCCTAATATTTAGCACAGTGCCTGGCACATAGTAGACAACAAATGTTTATTGATAACTGATAATAAATGTTTACTGATTGATTGGTTGAAATCAATGATCCTGCGACTTCAAATGTCATGTTCTTTCTTTGATATTCCTGTTTTCTCTTTCTCCTCCTACCGCATTGTATTAATTTGTGCTCATATGAACTGGGTACAATGTAACTTCATTGATAAATTTTTCCCCCCACAGTGTCTTTATCACCAGCATTTCATAAACAGCTTTGTAAACAGTAAATGCTTAATAAATGTTTGTTGAACTTGGCTTCATGGCTTATCATATTACCACAGCTGTTGGAGAGCAAGCCATCTTTTAAACCTATATGTTTATTGTTCAAAAAAAAAAGTTATTTTCTTCTTTAAGATTTTGTTTGTCTTTTTCTGTTTGGTTTACTTTCTTTTCATAATTTTCTTTGATTTCTTTAATTTTTTCTAATGTTTCTTCATTCTTTTTTATTTGATTTTTGGAATTCCTTTTTTTTCTTTCTTAATTGATTAATTTTATTTCCAATTGGTTAACTATTTTTTCATAATTTTCTCGAATTGCTTTTTTCCCCTAGTTTGTCCTTACCTCTTATTTGATTTTTTAATTCCTTTGTAAGTTCTTTCAAGATTTTTTGGGGGAGGCTGTGACCATTTGAGTTATAGCAATACTGTTTTAACAGTGACTTTGAGCAAACCTGATGGGGTGGAGAATGGGCTGGTAGGCCCTGGCATCTGCAGGCATAGGGAGGAATATTACTACCAGGCTTTCCACTGGAAGCATCATTCTAGGTTATATTGAGTGAAGGTAATAGATAGCTGAACCTTCTTGGCCTTGAAGCTTCTAGCAAAGATTCTCACTTACTCTTCATAATTAGCATGCATTTTGCACTGGGGAAATTGTGTCACAGACTTAGTCAAGGTTATAAGATAAGATACTAATATGGAAAGAGAGAATCCATTCTCCTTACTCTCAGGTCAGGAGACTCACCTACCTTGCATTAAAAAGATTTTTAAAACCTTTGTGTTCTTGATATTGCTGGAGAATGAATTGTTCCACATAAGTAAATTGTCCAGGTAACTAGAACTTGCGTCTTCAGGAACAGACCTTTAAAAAAAATAAAGTAAATGGAAATCTTTCAAGACTGTGCTATACCCTCTTCTGCCTTCTTAGAGGGGTAACTACAACTTACCTCTTCAGGCAACAAAAGTTTTTTTTTTTTTTGTTTGTTTGTTTGTTTTTTAACCAAATTAAGTGGAAATTTTCCTAAAGTGATTATACACTTTTAGGCCTTCTTAAATGAACTACAACCAACATTATTTAATATTTTTAAATAGGTGGCACAATGGATAGAACACTGGACCTGGAATAAGGAAAGATCTGAGTTCAAATCCTGCCACAGACACTTTACAAATTGTCTGACCTGGGCAAGGTTACTTAATGTCTGTTTTCCTCAGTTTCTTCAGCTGTAAAATGGGAATAACAATAGCCCCTATCTTCCAGGATTATTAAGATGATAAAATTAGATAATATATGTAAAGTGCTTTGCAAACCTTAAAGAGCTATATAAATGCTAGATATTATTTTTCTAAAATTGTTTTTCTTTTAACTTTCATTTTTTTGTTTTGAGTTTCAAATTCTCTCCCTCCCTTCAGCCCTTCTCCCACCCATTAGGAAGACAAGCAATATGATACCATTATACATGTGAAGTCATGCAAAACATATTTCCATATTAAATGCTAGCTATTATTATCATTATATACACATCCGTTACTGAATACTGAATACAGTTCTCTGTAAATTTTTTAGTTTGTCTGCTTTCTCCTCTGTGTCTATTCATCTGCTATCACTTTTTCTGAGGTCATTTTAACTACCTCAAAAGTAGAAACATTAAAAAAATTTTTTTAATTTTGTAGTTTCTAATCCAATACGAGCCAGAAAATTAGATAACTTTTCCTGAGTTTTCATTTTAACTACCTTGAAAGTAGATACATTTAATTTTTTTTTTTAAATTGTAGTTTCTAATCCAAAATGTGCCAGAAAATTAGGTAATTAAGATTTCCATTGAGCAAATCCATTGATAAAGGAATCACCAGTTTTCAAGCTTTGTCTTATATGTGATTTCAATGCCTACAACAATCCTGGGAATATTATTATCCCTGTTTTACATATGAGGAAATTAATGCTTCAAAAATTAAGTGACTTAGGGCGTGGCCAGGTGGCACAGTAAATAGAGCACCGTCCCTGAAGTCAGGAGGACCTGAATTCAAATCTGGCCTCAGACACTTGACACAAAAGTGTTAGCCACATGACCTTGGGCAAGTCACTTAACCCAATTGCCCTCCCTTACACCCTCCAAAAAAGCAAAAATATTTTTTTTTAATTTAAGTGACTCAGTCAATCAAAGTAATATGGCTAGTTTGAAGAAGATGAGACCAGTATCATGTTCTTCAGACTTCTGATCTAATGCTCTATTCACTATTGCAAGCTTCTGAATTTGGAATAATGAAAATGAAAAGAGGGCTAAATTTAGAGTCAGAAAACTTGGCTCCAAATTCTATTTCTCCTACTTATTATCAGTGCCAGTTTGAGAAAGGCACTTTCCCACTTTGGGCTTCACTTCATTTATCTATAAAATAAGAGGATTGGAACAGATTATCCATAAGGTCTCTTCTGACTCTAAATCTGTAATACTTCAATATTTTCAAAGGTATATTGGCTCATTGATGTGGGCACTCTATTCATTTGTACAGATTACAATCCTTTCACTTTCCCATTCTTTAAAACTTTTGTTCATTGGGGCGTCTAGGTGGCACAGTGAGTAAGAGTGCCAGCCTTGGAGTTGGAATGACCCGAGATTGAATCCAGCCTCAGAAAATGAGCACCCACACATAAATAATGACTAGCCGTGTAACCTTGAGCAAGTTACTTAACCCCAATTGCTTAAAAAAAAACTTTTGTCCATAGACCCCCCAGAATTACTCCGAATGGATCCATGTGATGTGCTTGGAGACTTTCTTCTAGGCCTATTAATATTATGTGGTCATTAGTACAATATTAAATACAGTCCTGGGATACCATAGGTATCGTCAATGAGATCTGTGATCACTCAAAAGAGATCAAATGACAACTGAACTAAGGAAAAAAAGGGTGCAAAATTTCTATTGTTTGTCAGGGATGGGGAACTTGCACCCCTGAGGCCATATGTGTCCCTCTAGGCCCAAGTTTTACAGAACAAATCCTTTTATCAAGGGAATTTATTCTGTGAAGTTTGGATTCAGTCACATTTGAAGATCGTAAAGCCAAGCATGAGAAGCTTTCCAGAGGACTGCTGCTGTGAACAGGTTCTAATTACATAGTATACTGAACTCTCTGTTCATTCAATAACAAACTAAGACAAAACATTGACAGAAACAAAAGCACAGCATTCACAATGTTGTGACATAACAGCTTATCACTAAAGTGACCTCATAGTTTTCACCAAAGTGGCCACATAGTTTTAAACAAAAGATATCATTCAGTAAGTCCTTAACTCAATCATCCTTAAGGAACAAGCCTCCTTAAGGGACAAAAAGTACAAAGGTCAAAGTTCTCCACCCCTAGGTCACAGCAAATCATGATCTTCTCAGTCAGCATCAGGTCTTTTCATATTGACTCAAGGCTGGCTCTCAGATCCCATGGTTCCTTTTCCACAGTCCCAGCTCCTGCCTAAATCTATGCAACTGTCACCTGGATTCAAAGGCAGGCAGTTCTTAGCTTCTTGTCCAGCTCCTCATCCAGTTCCCATCCCACACTTAAGTTCACAGTGTCCAGTCCACTTCAAATCCTTCACAGTTCCTGTTTCTGGGAAGACAAAGCTTAACAGAGTCACAATAATACTCATACACATTGCCGGCACTATCATCAATTCACTATATGCCTGTGAAATCAACATAGACCCACAAAGTCCAAGAGGTCAACACAAATCACCAACATAGAAATCAACACAGACCCAAAAACAAGGTCTGAGAGGTTAACACAAATCATCAGTAAAGTCTAGGACCTCCAAAACCCTCCTCCAGGACTTCTGTAAACAGACAATCAAAAACTCTTTCAGGACTTCCAATAAGGTCCCAGGGTTTCTGTACAAAGCATCATAAACAAACATCAACACAGACAGAACAGACAAACATAGAGTGCTGGGATACCACAAGTGTTCTTCTCAACTCTGCCACCACAAGTGTTCTCTTCTCACTTCTGCTCAATTCTTCTCAGTTTTCTTCTCCATTCTGCTCTTTCCAGCCTGGGTCTCTCCTTACATATGCTCATTAGCTCCTCCTCTTCCTATTGCATCAGCTACAGGACTTTACAAGTTCTAGAGTTCACAAGTTGTGGGGTTCACAAGTTCTGTTTCTAAACAAAGACTTGATACAATAATGAGCAAGGCTCAAAAGAAACTTGAACTGAAACAAGGTGTTAAATAGCTGAAACAAGGTGTTAACTCCTTCTTTGCTTGCCATTACAAGGACCTAGAATAGCCTCCAGGCCTCAGGTTCCCCACCTCTGATTTAAACTATGATTTGTAGTTTCCAGGCAATTCATAGAATTAATGTACTGGCACATATGGGTTAAAGAGGCATTAAGAGTAGAAAATGAATTTGATCTAGAACTGAATCAGAGAGAGATAGTGGGCTGATTTGCACCTGAAAAATTCCACAATTATTTTGATGATGCACATGCCGCCCCCCCCCCCAATTTTTTCTGACATAAAAAGCATGTTGTCTTAAAGACAAATTTTCTACTACAGGACTAGAAATCATAGAGTTCCATAATCTCTCTAAAATAGAAAATCAATGGCAGGTAAGCCAAAGAGTCATTGTGAGAGATACATGTATACATATATTAGCTGCTGTACATCATCAGTTATGACTTACCCATAAGGTGTGGCAGAAAGAATCATTGATTTAGATCTTGAAGACCATAAAACACAGCCTCCTTATCTTTACAGATGAGGAAGCTGAGACTGAAAGAGGTTAAATAACTTGCCAGGGTCATGACCAATAAGTATCTATGGCAGGATTTGGTCTGAGGTCCTTGTAAAACCAAGCCCATATCAATTGCAGTTTCTAGCTGCCTTGGGTGACTTAATTAGTATCCAAGAAATATATAAAGGTAATGAGACAGCCTCATGATGTAACAAAAAAAAATTAAATCAAATAATAGATGGGACATTCCAAGTTTTGTACTGATACACATGAAATGTTAAATCTATGAACCTATGAATTGTGACAGCTATCTTGAATTGAGACCTTGTTCATTGACATCTGGATTTGGGGCTTCATTTCAGAGAAGTGAGGGGGTTAGGAGTTTGGTCTCTGCATAAAAAGTTCTGCACAAAATCTCTGATATGTACAATAGCTAAGAAGTATGGGATTCTGCTTGAAGACATTCACTGTACTAAATCTTCATTTCTCAATATTTCATACATGGCTAATCTTAATTTCTCTGGGTCCTGCATCCCCATATCTTAATATTTAATTTTCTTGTTTCATGCTATCAAAGATTCTAAACTTGTCCATCAACCTACAAACAAGTACAGAAGTATAACTCTGATGATGTAAAAATGTAGGATCTTGTTAATCATCAAAGGCCAATCATGACCTCCTCCAGAAGAGGAACATTGAATTATATTTCTTTTATAAGATTTTGTCCACTTTCTTTGTTTTCTTTCTTTATCTTCTACTACCCTCTTCTAATATTTAATGCCTGGGACCTTTTCACCCTGTAATATCTCTCATTCAAACTGTCACTTTTCTCCCATTGGAGAATTCCTTCTGGGTCTTCTACTTTGAGAATAGGCCCAGGCCAGCCATGTTTGATTGTCCTTCTGGTTGTGCTTCTGACTTCCCACATTTCACTATCAAGTCCCACTTGGGTCCCTCCAGCTTTTCAACTTTCTTTTATGTGTTGAATTTTCCTGGTAGAATGTAAGCTCCTTAAGAATAAGAATTGTACCTGTCTCCATCTTTGCTTGAATTTACATCCTTAGAATTTAATCCAGTGTCCAGCACATAGTAAGAATTTTAAAATAATTCTTTGTTTTCTGCATAACATAGCATTCAGCAAATAGTGGAAACTGAAAAAAATGGAGGGTCCATGATAGTAGCATAAAAAGGTCTAAGAACAGTGGGTAGAAGTTGCAAATACACAAATGTAGTCTTGATATAAGGAAAACTTTCCTGACAATTAGAGTCAGTCAGTAGTCAAAAAGCATTTATTAAATGCTTACTATGTGCCAGGCACTGTGCTAAGTGCTAGCTGAGGATACAAAAAACAAACAAAATTAGTCTCTGCCCTCAAGGAGCTTATAGTCTGATAGGGAAGAACTTGTGTAAATAATTAAATACATATGAGATATTGTCAGAATAGATTGAAAATAATCTGAAATGGGGAAGACTAAGAAAAGTCTCCTGAAAAAGTAGCATTTGAGCAGAGTCTTGACAGAAGGAAAATAAAAAGTAGAGGTAATTAGGGAGATCCTTTCAGACATGGGTGAAAAGACACGAAGATGTGATGTAAAGTGATGTGTTTGTGCTCCACTCAATATAATAATTAACTACACTGGCTTGTTGATGAAAAACAACTGAACTTGTTGTTCCTCAAATATACCAACTGGAGAATTCTTGCTCACTGCATGTAATGTTTCAGAAAGTTCTGTATGAAATTAGTCAAGAGTCTGTCTTTGCTGTTATTCAGTCTTTTCAGTTGTGTCTGACTCTTCATGATCCCATTTGAGGTTTTTTTTGGGGGGGTATAGATACTGGAGTAGTTTGCCATTTCCTTCTCTAGCTTATTTTATAGATGAGGAAATGGAGGCAAACATAGTAAAATGCCTTGGCCAGGGTCACACAGCTAGTGTCTGAGGCCAGATTGAATTAAGGAAAATTAGTCTTTCTGACTTCAGGTCTGACACTCTTTCCACTGTGTCACCAGCTGTTCCATCTAGAGTCCCTCTAGATTCCTCCAGATTTTAGTGTAGTCTGGGGTGGCAGGGGGATAAAGGGGGTGGAGAATGGGAAGACTTCTTTTGGCAAAAGTATTGAGTTTGAAACCTCAGATATTTACAATCTCTATGACCCTATGTGGGTAACTTTACTACTCTGTGTCACTTTCCCCATCTGCAAAATGAGGATATTGGACTCATTGACCCCTAAGGTTCTTCCTAGCTCTAAATCTGTAATCTTCCAATGACCTCAAATACATACATACATATATGCATCATACATACATACACGCATATACACACATGCATAGTATGTGTATGTATGTACATATATGGAGATAGTCATTCTCTGTACTATTCCCCCCACTGCCTATTCCCACATGCCAGAGGGAAAAGAAAGATTTGTAAACCCAGCTACACACAAAGGAAATATAAAGTTAGTGCCTTCTAGAAGTGATGAAAACCTTTTGATTGGCTTTGTAAATAAGCACCAAAAATTTATCAGCCTACAAAAACCTGTCTCTGGTCTACTCCTTCCTTCTCCCCCCTTCACTAGCAGACAGGTAGCAAAATTAATTCAGTCAGCATTCTTAACTCCTTTCCCAGCATAAATCATTACCTGTCCTGAATGAGTGGTTTCTGCAAAGCTATTAGTTGTAATGACACTAGTCCTGTACAAAGCTTACATTTTGGTCTTCCTTAGCACTTATATTGTGCTTTGTTCTCTGAGGGAATGAGACTATACCTATTGGAATCCAGTTTTCACTCAGCTATGGTCACTAATGGGTAAGTCCCAGGTAGCAAGACATGACATTTATTAGAAGCAAGAAAAGAGTGCATCACCAGTAATGTGATTAAACAATTAAAAATTCTTCAGAAATTCAAGCTTATGAATAATAATTCCTCATGCATTCTGAGCATAGAAATTTTGAATCATGAGTAATACCTAAAAATAAATGCCCCCCCCCTTTAAATAGTCCTGTCCTTGGAGCTCAGAGTTTCATATTCAGTTCACATCCTGCAATATCCCATTTCACATGCCCAGAATTCCCAGTAATATCAACGTGCAGAGAGCACCATATCAGTCAAAATCCACCAGACAGATGTGAAAATTGAATTTTTCCAGTAAGTTACAATATAAAAAGAACTACTGTACAATATAAGGTTGGATGGGGGGGGGCATTGGGACAGATGATCTGAGGATGGAGATGGGCACTAAGGAAAAATGTACAAAGTTAATATTATAAAAAAAAAAGTCAGAGGAACTGATTCAGATCTATGCAGATAGTGATAAGCAGGGGGTCAAGAAAAAATATGTTATTTAACCATTAGGGGCTAAAATGCATGAAAGAGAGAAACCATATTTTCTATCCACCTTAATGTGCAAATAATGCCCAGAAATAGAAGGCTTAAAACAAATTTTTAAAAAAGTCATTGAGCTGACATGGCCCATTCCATCACAAAACATGAACAGAAATTCTTTGGCAATAAATATATTGAAATCATAATGCATTTCCCCCCCCCAAACAGCTCAATAGCTTAACATTTGTACATTCTCCTTTGAGATTAGTGGAAGATAGATTGATTGATTGATCTTCATCTACAGATAAAGAAACTGAGGCTCTAAAAGATACCTCAGTTTCAAATCAGATCAGATAAAATGAAATAATATTTTTAAAGCATTTAACAGAGTGCCTGGCACATAACAGTCATTCAATAAATGTTTCCCTCCCTTCCTTTCTCCTTTTTCTCCTTTTCATCTACTGGCATCATCATTATTATTATTAATTTGTTTTTTTTTTTTTAATCAGAAATGGTGAAGTTGGTCACCATTTGGCAACTGTGAGGTGGTGATTATTCTAAGCTGACATTAATTTCTGTAGTCACCATGAACTCTAAACAGAGTGGATGCCTATAAGTGGCGGAACAAGGGAACAAAATGGCTTGTATTAGTTAACAGAGTATTACTTCTTTTTAAGAAATAACTCATAGACTCATCCCCTCTCGATTCTGAAGTGTATCTCCGGAGTCCAGCTTTCGAGGTTAGAGCGAGAAGGGGCTGTACACTCATCTGCCTCTGGGAAACAAGCTCGAGGCTGGGGGAAGTGTTGGGTCTCCCCTGCTGCTGCACACGCCCCCGGCCCGTGCACGTGGTCTGAGGCCGAGGCTGAGGCTCGGATGACTGAATCCAAGGGGCCGCTGCTGTCCCTTGGGGGGGAGGGGTGCGGGGTAGCGGGGAGGCGCTGCAGGGGAGGGAGCCGCCGACCTGGGCTCTGATACGGATACCTTGGAGCCGGCGCCCTCCGATGCGGTGTCCCCAGGAACAGAGGAACCCACCGGCGATGGCAAGAAAAAAATTGATATTCTACTAAAGGCTGTTGGAGACACCCCTATAATGAAAACAAAAAGGTGGGCTGTGGAACGAACCCGAACCATACAGGGTCTCATTGATTTCATCAATAAATGTATTAAACTTGTGGCTTCTGAACAGTTGTTTCTATATGTGACTCAGTCCTTTGCTCCTTCACCAGATCAAGAAGTTGGAACACTCTGTGAGTGTTTTGGCAGTGATGGGAAGCTGGTCCTGCATTACTGCAGATCTCAGGCATGGGGATGGTCTGTAAACAATCAGAAGCACTTGCTGCTTAGCAATAGCCTCCAAAAAGGAAGCAGAGCACTCAGAGGCTTTGTGTTCAAAACATGTTGGAAAGAGATGAATGTGATCTTTTCTCCATTTATTTACAAAACATTCTCTTTTTCTGTGTGAGAAGTACCTGTAAACAGAGAATAGAGTCCCACTAAACAGAACTTTCTCTATTTGTCATGCAAGTCATCATTACCAAGTTGACAGAATATACTCATCTTGCTAGTGTTGCAAAAGAAAGAAAGAAAGAAAGAAAGAAAGAAAGAAAGAAAGAAAGAAAGAAAGAAAGAAAGAACTTTTACAAGGAAGTCAGAGAAACAAGGGAAGATGTATGAATTGATACAGAATGGCGTAAGCAGGATTAAGAGAATCATATTCTTGATGTCTATAAATGATATAATTTTTCAAAATCACTAATAGGAAACTGAATTCTGAGTACTTATACAAATTAGTTGTAACAACGGAAGGTCCTAGAGAGCAAATACAAAACTTACCTTCTTCCTCTTAAAGATGTAGGGAGGTACAGGATCAGAACACTACATCTGATGTTTGATGCTGTCACAAAATCAGTCGTTTTTGTGTAATCTGAGTCCCAAAGCCCATTGGTATGGAACTCTCTCCTCATTGGTGGAGACCAATGCCCTGTACCTGTGTGAGGATGCAGGCAGAGTAGGCAAGAGGATGTGGGAGGAGAGCTCTTCAGTCTCTTCAGACCCCTTTAGTTGCTTGACTTTCTTCAAGCCCTTGAGTCTCTTCAGGAACAATCACCTTGGGTTCTTCTGACTTCCAGTTTTAAGAGACAAGATTGATGATGCCAAACTCACTTCAGCTTGCTGAAAGGAGAACAAGATTCTGGGAAAATGAAGGGACCTGCTACTTTCTAACGTGTCTTAATGCTCACTTTGCCACAGTAGTCTTCAGGCAACTTTCTCCTGAATGAGATCTAGGGCCCTCCTTTGGTCAAGCTGAGTTACCTTAGTCCCTGTGGCAAAGGTCTGTAATGTCTGGTAGACATTGCCCTATGCATACTTACTCTGATTTTGTTTTGCTATTGACTTGAATAAATGGGATTCTTTACTGCCTCCTATGTGTGTTCATTGTGGGACTGGTATTTGGTGGGAAGAGAGTCAACACTTAGGTATAAAGTTTGAGTCCTCCTTTCCTCATTAATGACTAGCAAAAAGAAGTTTAGCTTGAACCTGAAAACTACAGCCCCTAAACAAACAACATTAAATGAAGCAGATAGATATAATTAAATTCTGGCACCCCCTTTCTCTGAGGAAAGCAGAATGATCAAGGTCTCATCCCCAACTTTCTGCTTTCTTTCCTGGTAGAAAATAAGGTCTCCCTTACAGAACTGTCTCTATGTGATGCTAATGTTGGAAATTTCCTCGGTGTGAGAAATCTCCCACACCTCTGTATACCAGTGCATCTTACCTGAAAGACTTTCCTATAAATGTCTTGTCTCAAAGGTAGCATGTGTCAGAAGAAAGATTTGAACCCAGGCTTCCTGACTCTAACATCAGTCTTCTATATACTAATCTATACTGCCTCTCAATCATAAAGTAAATGCTAAAATATGTATTAAACTGCTACCTATTTACTTCTAGACCTCTAGGTTTTCTGCTTCCCCCTATTCTTATCAAATCTCCCTTCTCCTCAATCTATTTTTTCTTCATTTCCCCCAATGTTAGTCATCAGACACTTCTTAAGTATTTACTATGTCCCAGGCTCTGTGTCAAACCATGGGGATACAAAGAAAGGTAAAAACCAACCCTGACCCTCGTGGAACTCATATTCTACTGGAAGAGACAAAATGCAAATAACTAAGTATATATGAGGCAGATATAGTGTAAATGGAAAGTAATCTCAGAAGGAAAAGACTATGGGATATAGAAGTAGAGGCCTTCTGCTGAAGTTGGAGTTTCAGTTCAAGGAAAAAAATATGGAGCACTTAATAAATTTACACTGATTTGATCTCACTTGGTGTAATGGGAATGGGAATTTGAATATCTTCCCTGCCCCTTAATAGACCTAGGAGAATTTGAAGATCTTCTCCGCTTTGAAGATAAACTTTGCCCCTAATAGGCTGAATGTGGTCACATGGAGCCTGCTGGGGGAGGAGTTTGCTGAAGGGTAGAGCAGAGCCCATAGGAAGCTGGGAGTAAGTGCTAGACTAGACAACTGGGGGAAAGGATGCCTAGGCAAGTTAGATAGGCTTGTGAGTAAATATTGATCTAATATTGGCTTGTGGGAAGGCTAAAGGATTCTGTGGTTCTCTGTGTTGCTATGGCTTATTAATTTCTTTGCTACTATTATGGAATCAGCTTACTGGTTTGAGGATTTGGTTTTCTGGTTGTCTAAATAAATGTTTTGGTTCTGTCCTATATATGGAGAGTCTGCTATATTTTGTGATTGAGCACTACCTGGTAATATTTATAGTCACCATTGGTGCTGTAAATATTGCACTGGCAATACACTTAGTACCCTGTCATATACTCCAAACTGGTGCACTAATCAAGTAACTTAAGTAAACAGAATTATGCTCCTCTCCTTCAAAATAGGAAGGAGATAGGAGAAAACCTAGCCTAAGTCATAGATGATGACAGCAGAGATCCTGGATTAAAAATTGCTTTGGTTCAAATATCAAGTTTTACTATAACCACTATTTGCATCACAACCACTTCCACCAGATAAAATTGTGATACATAATAATGAGATCTGAAAAGATTTAGATTTTTGAAAGAAAACACAAGGAAGAAGAAACAAAAGATATATTTAAAGGTGAACACGCTTTTTCCCCCAATTAGGTCATAGTCATTAGAGGTTGACAGTATCTACTCAGAGAATGTACATGGATTCATTCATATGTGCACACACATACACATACATATACAGATGGGCAACAGGATGTCTTGGTTTTTCAAAAGTCAGAAGATATAGTGGTTCAGTGACTAGTCATATCCATCTGAGAACAGTTTGACAGATCTCTAGATATTCTATTAATGAATTCTTGTTTTGTCTTTTTAAAAACAAATAACTTGAACACTCATGGTTAAGCATAAATTCTATTTAAGGCATCATATCAGAATCTGTCAGATTACGAAGCAACAATGTTGGTTCACAATGGGGATATGGGGCCAATGTTTTGGATTTTTAAAGTTTTTTGTCTTTGTTTTCCCCACATCCCTACCCTGAGGAAGGGTTAGAGAAAGTGCAATTCAGCATAATTTCCCTCTAAATGTTAGCCCCTTTTCCAAAAGTTTTTGATAATTAGTCTCTTTCTACACTCCAGTCAAATTGAACTAATTGCCACCACTTTGCTTTATTGTTTCCATACTTTTTCTCATGTAATTCCCTATCTCTGGGTACCCTTTCCTCTTACCAACAACTTGTTGAATTTCTAATTATTTTTATTTTCAAATTTTGTTTCAAAACTTAGGTGCATCTCTGATCTCATTAATATGTGTTTTCCTTTTAGTGATTCAGTTCATACCTATTTATGTGTTCTTATCCTAAAAAATTGTTGTCCACGTCTGTCCATAAACAAAGGATCCACCCAACCTGGGTATTCTCCTCTATTCCTCCTGACATTCTTTAGTTACCAGTGAATACACATGCTGCCCACTGGTTATAATAACTTTTACATTACACGTAAAGGTGCAAAATTCTTTACAAATATTATCTAATTATCTTTGCTCTTGTCAAGCGACCAACTTACTTTCTTCTTTGGTCTTAAAACACCCTAAGGACATCCTTTATCCTACTCCTTTTGTGGAATCTTTGGTTGATGATGTTTTGCATCCTACCCTGATTCACCATGTTCTTCTCCATTGCCTTTTGGGTAAACTTTAATCTTAATTTTCAGAGGCTCTGGCTTCCAGTAACAGAACATCACCAAAAGGAAATTGTTTTTTAAAGAAATTGGTTTTATAAAGAAATGAGCCTTTGTTTGGGGGTGAAGCTTGGGGTCATCAGATCATAGATTTAGAGCTGGAAAGGACATTAGAGATTACCAAATCTATCCTGTTTGTTTTTGTAAATGAAGGTTCTGAGACCCAAAGACATTATGTGACTTGTCCACCATCACATAGGAGTAATGGGAAAAACCAAGGTTTTAACTTGGGTCCTTTGACTCAAAAGTTAGCACAATTTCCCAAAGACCACGAACCACCTCTACAAAGACTTCCCCTTTCTGGTTTGGATATCACATAGCACTTTCTTTTGGATATCACATAGCACTTTCTCATTCATTTATAGCATATTTTTTGTGTTAAGTTATAAGAGACAGTGATCTCTGAGGACAGTGGCTATATTTTAGATAAACTTTATATATAAATTGTCCTTAATATATTGTTTCTTGGATCCAGTTAAACTGAACTGAATGACTCTTAATGAAACAGATGGCTTTCTCCTTGGAAGAGGAGTTTTCTCTAAATTATCCCTTGCAGAAGCGTGGAATTGCCTAGTTTCTTTAAAGTCATCTTTAAATATGAGCTATGTGTTCATAATATATATTTAAAGACTGCTTTACAGAAACTATAGGATGAGCAGTGTATTCATAAATGGAGAAGGAAATGGCAAACCACTCCAGTATCTTTGCCAAGAAAGCCCCATGGAGAAAAGCCATGAGGCCACATGGAGTGAAACACAATGACTGAACAACAAATATATTCATAGGGTCATAGATCTAGAGCTGGAAGAAATCTTAGAAGCCTTATAGCTCAATGATTTCATTGAGAAGGCACTAAAAAAGAGAGATTTCATGACTTACCTAGAGTTACACAGATGATAAGTATCAGAGCCACTCAGGTTATCAAGAAGTATTTCTTAATGGGGCAGCTAGGTTGTTCAGTGAATAGAACACTGGCCCTGGAGTCAAGAGGACCTGAGTTCAAATTCAGACACTTGACACACTAGCTATGTGACCTTGGCCAAGTCATTTAACCCAAATTGCCTTGCCTTTCCCCCTAAAAAAAATGAAGTATTTATTAACCATCCATTATGTGCTAGGCAGGGCAGAGTTAAGTGGCACAGTGGATAGAGTGGAGTCAGGAAGACTCACCTTCCTGAGTTTAAAGCCAGCTCTAGACACTAGCTATGTGACCCTGAACAAGTCACTTAACCCTGTTTGTCTCGATTTCCTCATCTGTAAAATGGGCTGGAGAAGGAAATAGCAAACCACCCCAGTATCTCTGCCAAGAAAACCTCAAATGGCATCACAAAGAGTCAAACATTAACTGAAAAGACTAAATAAGAAATGTGCTATGCACTTGTGCTTAGGATCTGCTAGTAGAGAGACAAACAAAAACAAACAACAAAACAAAAACCAGTCTTTGCCCTCAAGAAGCTCTTTATCTGGGGAAACAACACATAAATGTATAAAGAGTAATTTTGTAATTTTGTAAAAATGTAATTTTGGGGTGGGAAGGCACTAACAATTGAAAGGATAAACATCAAGAAAAGCCTCAGGTAGACCTCACACCCCAATCCTCTGACACCAAAACCAGCTGTCTTTCTACTACCCCACACTGAGTTTCTAGAAAACTTATTGGGAAAAGCACATATCCATGAGTAAAGGGCTGAAAAAGATGACCTAGAACTCTGAATTCAGTGATGTGAACCTGCACCACTTGGTTACCAAGTGACCATAGGATAGTCCTCTAGGCTGAATCCTCTCTATCCCTTGTCAGAAGGCTGCTTAGCATTTTCGGTTTATGCATGGATGTTAGAAAACTAAAGGGGGATAACGGATATAAAGCACTTTGCAAACCTGAAAGTGTTAATAAATGTCAGTTTTATTATTGTTGTTGGCCTACAGTCACTGGGTCTCTAGTCTGGTGACGACATCATTCCCTGAGCTTTCTACTGCCCTTCTGCAGAGCTCAAGTAATGGTTTATTATAGGAAAACACAGGAACATGCTGGTACATGTTTAACAACAGGCTTTGGGAGCAAGGTGGCTGAGGGGGGAGGGAGTTGGGAGGTGAAGGGAGAAATTCTACACATTTTAAGTTTAATCTACTATATTAACACTTTCTAAAGTCTAGATCTAGAAATTGGCTCTGTGAAGTTTGGGTTTAGTCAAAGGGTAGCATTTGAGGACTTAGAGAGTTACACATGGCCTCAAGGCCACAGGTTCCCCACCCCTAGTCTAGATAATCAATAACAACAAAAAATAAATCAAGCCCTGATTTAGAGCAATTGCTGATTCCTGAAAATTGTGAAAATACTCAAAGTGAAAATTTAACAATGGACTCTTAAAAGTCAGTGTTGGCTCCAGAACACTCCTGACTTTATGCAAATAGAAATTCAGTTATAAAAATATAATCATGAACCCATCTCAATCCCTGTATTCTTCTTTAAAAAAAAAATCAAACCAGAAAAACCTCTCTGAATAGTATTGCCTAATAGCCAGCAAACTGTGTGGTTTTTTTTCCATCATATTCAAACTAGCAAGGATTTAAATGCCAGCTTGGAAAATGGCATTTCAGAAGGCTGTGTGAATGGTAGAACTATCATTTCAAAATTCTAAAGTTGGTTTTGATCACCACTTGGTGTACATTACTTTGGGAAGGGATGCAGTCTAGTAGAAAAAGTTCTCTTAAATGCCATTATGTTTGGAGGGGAAAGCATTTTACTTCTCCAGCTGGATCAATACAGAAACCTAACAAATTTAAATTTATCAATCAGGAACACTCTGGCATTCACAAAACAAAGGCCATGAGTTCAAGCATGTATTTTTGTGACTGATCCTTTTTGTATTTTGCACTTAAAACATGAGGTTCTATGGCCTTTCCCCTGCAAACTCCTCATTTGACTGGAGGTGATAGTAAAGGGCTATATAGGTTTAAGTACTTGGAATTTCATACAAGTGAAGGATTTATGAATCCATCAGTATGCACACAGAGGTGTTCTCCGCCCTAGGAAGTTTGCCCCACCTGTGGAACTCAGTTGTAGCCAGTCATCAACCAAGTACAATAATATGGCTGTGAAATCAAACTCATGACAATCATAGATTCAATCAGTTCTGAAGCTGAATATTTGGGGGTTTTAAGTACCAAATCATCAATGTCAATGATGCTTAAAAAATCCCAATTCTAAAATGATTTGAGATTGCTGGCTAGATAACAGTATTCTCAGTGTGCTTCAGTTTCTCATTCGGATTTAAAGCGCTTGAAATCCAATTCTGTCACAATTATTTATGTGATGTTGGGAAAGTCATTTGACTTTCTTATTCTCAGTTTTATCTACAAAGTGAGGCATTTGGTCTAAAAAACACTTCTACGGTCCCTCTCAGCTCTCAATATCAGCTCCAAGAATCTGATCTAGGAAATGGGGGTGGGAATGTCAGACCCCTCTCTTTGGAACATTTAAAAACCAATAAGTATAAATAGGATAACCAGCCCTATTCTCTCTTGTTAGACAAGGTGTTTACCGGCTCTATTCCTATCACCGCCCTCTCACCCTTGTCCTCCATCCCTCAGGCACTAAAAGTGAAGGCAACATATTAAACTCCTTTCCAATTATCCGCTTCCCCTCTCCTTCAGATGGCTAACTTGAGACAATACTAAAATATCCACATCAGTTCACACACTGCAGTTGCAGGTGCCCAGGACTGGGGAATAGCTACAAATCACTTGAGGTTTTATTATTTCCCCAGAGGTGAGAGAGAGTATCTATGGTGTGAGAATCAGGGCAGCAGCAAAGGAGATTGTTTCTCCCCACTCTCCTTCCATTTAGGACCAAGTACAGGATCTGACCTGGCCATCCTGAAGGTATCCCCTTGTGTCTTTAAGAAAGTGCAAATGAATCAGACTGAATGTATGTGAATACATTTTAATTCATTTTCAGATGCTTCTGTACAAATTTAAGGTGCTTTGACTTAGGGATCAAAATACATAAGACATGAACTTTGCTAATCATAGATTTAAAAAAAATAAGATAACCCAAAGAACAACTTAGAATTTATTTAGATAACTTCTGATATGTGAGATATAACCTCTTCTTTTATTTCTTGCTTGGCTTACGGTATGCAGGTTTTGCTTTACCTTTATTTTAAGCAGTTTGTAGCCTAATGTGCATTATTTGACAATGAAATGTAAAAGTCTGGGAAATTACACTGTGGGCACATAAGCAGATGACCAAAGCCTGGACATACCCCATGACAATGTGCAATATGTTATTAATCACTACAATGTAATTGCACAGTGTTTGACAATTATTTTTATAATACCCTATCAGGCAGAATTGAAAATCCAATATTTTTAATCCTCACATTGTCCACTAAATGGTTAAGAGAAGAAAAAAAGATTGTTATACCTTGTTGTTTCAAGTGCAAAGTGGGAGATTTATTTCCCAGATTTGTCTCCTTCTTCCCCCTCTTCCCCGCAAAACCCCAGAACATCAAATGTGTATACTTCTTTCCATTTTAACTTCAGATTTTGCAAATTTAAGGGAATTGTGCAAGAAATTGTACATATGTAAGGATTGTACAAAGTGTACAAATAATGCAGGAAGTTATGGTTCGCTTAAAACAACCTATCCTCTGAGGGGCAGAGTGGTGCCCTAGGTAGAATACTGGATTTGGAAACAAAGGACCTGGGTTCTAATTCTGTCTCTATCACTTCCTATCTGCGTGACTAAAACATTTAGCTTTCTAGGGACTTGATTAAATAAAAATAATAGCTTTATTGATAAAATCAGGGGTACTGGACTATATGACCCCCAAGGTCCCAAAATTAAGATCTTAATGTTCCCAGAATAAAGTAGAATTCAGATTCTCCTTTTCCTAGCCTGAGTCAGCTAATAAAACTTACTAAGATAAATGAGCATCCCACCATAGAGTACAGTGGGAGGAAGGTGGGGAATTGGGTGAATTCCCTTTAGTTTCAACCTTAATACATTTTGAAATGTTCAGTTTGTTATTCCATTCAGGGCCATTGTTTCCTTAAGTGCAAAATGTTTATTCTATAATCATCACTATTATGTGGAAGCCTGTCTCTTTCAGAAAATTAAAATACTTCCAGACTCAGGTACCAGATAAAAGAGTTCAGTAAACAGGATGTCTCTCCTAATTGTCTTCTGGTGGATGCTATTCAATGTGACACAATGCAGCAGGTAACCCAGCATAATTTGGCATATTTAGCAGCAACTCCAAAAAAGACCTTGAACTAACCAAAATTCAAAGCAGGATGGTCCCGCCCCACTAGCACATAAGATAATTAGGAGGCAATCCTATTACAATCGATTTGCTTTTAAAGGGAAATTTCAATGGATTTCTTTTTATTGTGATGATATTTATTTATTTGGGAATTCTTGACCTCTAAGTGTGGAGCAAGCATATCTCGCACAGATAAGAAAATGAAGGAAATCTTGTAAACCAAGATAAAAACAAAGTAAAATTATAATTCATGAATCTGTGATTTTATAGACTCCCAGATAATTTCCTGTGTACTCAAGGCACAAAACATTTTGAATACAGCTCCTTGAATGTAAATATTCTTTGGTTCCAGGGCAATCTTCGTGGAATATCCTCGTTATGTTGCAGAATACAGTATCACTTTCATGTAAACCTCTTCTTCTAAGACTTCAAGCATTCTTTGTGTTTAAATGATAGTAGCCATTGTAGAAAAGTATCTTCTGTTCTGTTGTGTCTGGGCTTTCTAAGGAAGAGGTCTGTTCAATGAGAAACTGTAATTTGTTATTTTGATATGCTCAGTAACTTAGATCGATAGTAAAATTTTAAAAGAAGAGAAAGTCATCTCTGCTTTCTG
>WOXC01005844.1:0-165000 GCA_011680675.1 Gymnobelideus leadbeateri | reverse complement strand
GCCCTACCAAATTGGAAAAAATTCAAGGAGAGGTCTTCAATGAACTTTACATTGTGCAAGGATAGCTTTTAGTTACAAAGAGGTTTGCCAATAGGGAAGCTTCTAGGTGATGCATTTCTTGGTTTCTGGAACTCTCAAAGGCCACTAAATGACATTAACCTACAGGTGTTGTACGTGGGTCATGGGTGTAGATTTTATGGAAGCAGAGCTATGATAGATGTTAGAAGTCATTAGAAGTAGTTAGTTCAATCCCCACATTTTACAGATGGGAAAACTATGGTATAGAGAGGTTAAGTGATCTGTTCAAGACCATCTAGATAGTAGGTGAAAGAGCTAGTGTCTGAATCCAGATCCTGGGACTCTGACCCTTCCTCTGTTCAGATGCTAAAATGATTTTCCTAGAGCCTATGTCTACTCATTTCATCTCCTAGTTAATAAACCCCGGTGACTTTTACCCTTTACCTTGAAGATCAAAAATCAAGTCCTCTGTTTATTGTTTAAAGAACTCCATAACCTGGGCCTCTTCCTGTCTTTCCAAGTTTCAGAGACTTTACTCCCCTTCACAAACTCTACATGGAATACAGCCACATTAGCCTGCTCTACCCCGTGCTCCATTTCCCATTCCCATGCCTTTGGACTGACTGATTCCTAAGCCCAGAATGCTCTCCCTCATTACTGCCACCACTTAGGCTTTCCTTCAAGACTAAGTTAAATCCCACCTTCTCCAGAAGATCTTTCCCAAACTCCCCAGATATCAGTGCTTTCCCCTCTCAAATTAACATCTATTTATTCCAAAAATATCTTTTATGATCTAATTATTCCCATGTTTGTGTCTCCCTTTAGAATGCAAGTTACTTGAAGGCCAAGGCTGTTTTCACGTTTCTTTGTATGCATAGCAATGATCAACCAGTTCTTTCTCTGGATACAGATAGGATCTTCCTTCATATATCCTTTGTGGTTAATTTGGTAACTTTATGGTGTTATAGATCTCTTTGGTAGTCTGGTGAAATCTATGGGCCCCTTCTCAGAATAACAAGATAGTGTTTTTAAATGTAAAGATAAAATACAGTAATATATAATGTTTCAGAGAAAGAACTGATAATTAGAAATATGTATAGAATAAGTATGTATGTGTATATACATATACACACATACATAGATGCATGCACATGTGCATATATATAACACATACACACATGTATATAGGTATATGCATATGTGTGTGTGTATTCCTATTTGTGTCTAATGGTAGCCATCTCCAGGATGGGATAGGAGGGAAGAAAAAAATGGGAAAAAAAAAGAAATTGACAACGATTGTTGTATATTTGGAGGGAATAATTGTACTGTCATGAAAATGCTTGTTTTGTTCCATGAATTGAAAATAAAGTGAACTTTTAAAAATATGTAATGTTAATAAATATATGTATTTATATGTGTATATGCATGCATACACACACACACTACACATACACACACACATACACACACACACACACATACACACACACACAAGTTCACAGACTCCAGGTCCAAAGAAATTCTCCATCTCATCGATCTCTCCTACCCAAACATTCTGGTTGGAGAATAGGACTAGAGAAAGATTTTTTCCCTTCTTTTTTATTACTGGAAATGTTTATTAGCTGACATTAAGGGTTATTAGAGTACCATATCCCTCAATGACTTGTGGGTATTGATGTTGTGAATAAACATAAACCATTCACAAGTTTGTGTTCAATACAAACAGTTCATAGATTTTGAGTTGGCAGGAATAATAATAGCTAATACATCTATAATGCTTGAAGGTCTACAAAGGGCTTTACATAGGTTACCTCATTAGATCTTTGTAATAATCCTGTGAGATAAGTGCTGTAATTATACTCATTTTACAAATAAAGAAAGTGAGGCTGAAAGATTAAGTGACTTGGCCAAGGTCATATGGTTAGCGAATAAGTGTAGGAGGCAGGATTTGAATTCAGATCTCCTGGAATCCAAGCCCAGCACTCTATCTATCCACTGTAGCATCTAATTGCCTCCTACTCCATTTTACAAAGGAAACCATCCCCAGAGATAAGAAGAGACTTGCCCAAAGTTATGATAATAATAATAGAACCAAGACTTGAACCCAGATCCTTTGACTCCAAATTCAGCCATTTTTACTTCAATTTACTTCATGCCAGCCATTTCTTTTTTTCCTCTCTTGATGTACACATTTTGTCTTTTGGTTAAATGATGAAAAAGTCACTGTTAACAAATATTAAAAGCTGGTTATTTGCTCAGAAACAATAGTTGTCCACATTTTTTCTTTTTGAGTAATTTCAATTTTAGATGCCTGTCTGTGTATGTGTATGTGTATGTGTTTTAGAGCCAGCATAAATGGTAGATAATGTTGGTATGAATAGGGCCCTCCGGCTTATTCAGCAGAGGCTTGTTTAGCTTGCCAAGTTTAAATATTTTCAGAACTGATCCCAGAACTGAGAAGCCTTCATCACAGCACAGCATTAAAAATGATGGATGTGATACATATTTAATACAATAAAATGGCCATTTATATGCCCATACTAGACACAAGGGAAATTCTCACAGGAAAGATTTCTAAAATCAAAAGGGGCCTATTCTCTCATCGATGTGAGGGGATTTACGTGGTAACTCCCATTAATGCTAATGGGTGTTATAAGCTTATATCCTCCATGCACCAATGGAAGGATATACTCAGTGTCAGGAGAAAGGAAACTGTTGCAATGATAAAATTCCATAGGCAGGGTCTGAGGTAGGAGTATCTAGGCATTGGGGATGGCAAATGTAATACTACCAGCAACTGCTGAAAGACATCAACCCACAAGATTTGAATTATACATACAAATTCCAAGACTTCCTCAGACAGAGCAGATCATGATGGAGGGAGACCACACTGGAGAAAATGTGGTATGGTCCAGTAGATCAAGTTCTCAACTTGAAATCAGAAAGACCTGGGCTTGGAATCCTGCCATAGAGACCTACTCTGTCTGAGCCCCAGTTGCCTCATCTCTAAAATGAGACAACTGGACTTGGTGACTTATAAGGTCACTTTAAACCCAATTCTATGATCCTATGAATCCAATGCACCCAACATCTTAAGTTGTAATTGAATACATATCTCTTTCCTAGTTCCAAAGCATTCAGGTTGGCTAAGGTCTGTGGTAGATCTGGAGATGAGAATGGTGCTAGGAGCCACAGGAAGCTTGGAGAGAGCTACACATCACTGGATAATATCAATGTCACTTAAATCTGAGGACAGAGAAAAACCTTTGCATCAGCATGGGAGGGGGAGGTAGCAATACAGAAAATGGAAGGGATGGCTCAGAGACATAAGAAATATTGGCTTTTGGTGATGAGCCTATCAGGGAAGTTCACTTGAGAGTGACAGTAATCATGCTTTTGACTATCTGATGCAGGACTGAGCAGGGGAAACCACAGTATCTGGGAGGTAAAAAGACCTCAGCTAGTACACAGAAGCAACCCCCATTTTTACTTACCCAGACAAGGTATTGTCTAACATTTGTCTGAAGACTTCCAAGGAGAGGGGAAGGCAACACATCACATTTTTAGACACTTCTAAAGATGTGTCTAAAGGGGATGGCTGGTGATTTTGAGGCTTACTCAATTCAATTTTATGGAGGTAGAACGTCACTCATACTAGTTGGTCTCTTTGTCCAAGAGTAGGGAATGAACTAGGTGGGCCAACATGATTCACAGTGTTATTGGGAACATCTTGTTTCAGCTCTCTAGGGAATTTGGTAACTTTAGTTAGTCATTGTGGCTATATTGTGTTTGTGTTTCCTAGGGCAAATAGGCTGTAAGATTCCTACCAGCAATGTCTGTTTGGGGCTGTACCTGGGAAAACCCTAATGACTGACATTCTCCATCCCTCACCCCTACCCACACCCCAGACTGCTCTGCTTACACAAAGCACCGGATGTACTGTAATTGAGACATTACCCTCCAGTACAGGAAGACCCAACCTCTGACTTCCTTTCTCTCTACCTGAAGTAAGAGTCATATTTGGCAACTTGAGTATTTGCAGTGTAAGTGACCTCTTCCCTCCCTGCCTCATCTACTAACCGATTTTATATTATACCTTCTCTGACAAATTTGAGGTGTGAGTATTGTCTGTCTTGACTTTGGCTAAGATGGCTTAATGGGTATAAAAACAAGCATGTAAACCATATTTTCTTTCATTTGGCAGTTTTTCACTTAGTGTAGCTGGTTCGCAGAGGATTCATATGAAGTGATTAGGATGATGGGCTAGGAGATTGAAAGGCTTTGGTTCAAATGTCTTCTCAAATTTTTACTAGCACTGAGATCCTGGATAAGTCATTTAACCTTTCTCAGTCTTTCTTTATCTATAAAATTGGGATAAATAATAATTACTACCTCAGGGTTGTTGTCAGAATCATATGAGATTATGCCTGCAAAGCTCTTTGCAAATGTTCAAGAGTCATGCAAATGTTAGCTATGATTATCATTATTATTATTTGCTGAAGGATAAGAGTGATATTTAATGTCTTATTAATGCTGTTGCTTTTAAAATTTACATTTAACTCTTTAACTCCCAGAAACTCATACTGCTTTCTATTTTATAGTTCACTTTTTAGGCACAATATACTCATAAGCTGCATTTCGAGCTCATTTGGCAGTGGAAAAACTAAAGTAAAACACCTCCAGGGCAAGAAATGAATCATATATTACTCTTGCTTCCCCTACAGTCCTTGACACAGGGCTGGGCTAGTTGATTGATCCCATAAGGAACTGATTGATTCAGGCAATCCCATGATTTTTAAAACCAATTTAAAAGCAGTTCTTTGGTTTTGTGTAGATGAAACCACAGGTTTATCAGCTGTGTTTTTACTTTCCATGATGCCATCTTGGTTGGCATCATATAAATGACTACATACAGTCCTCAAAATCCAAGTCATATTCCCTTAAAAATAACTTTTTTCTCTTCCCAAATTGAGATAATGAATAAATGATAACTGATGACTGCAACTATCTGTTTGCCAGAAAAACAAATCACAATCTTTTTTTCTTCTAGATGCTTCTTAATGATACCTTTCCCACTACCCAACTCACTACTGCCACATACAACTTGTAAATTTGGGATAATAAATAGCATTTAATAGCACTCAGGAGATATGAGGGGCTAAAATGAAAATTGAGCATTTTATTGACAAGAAGAATTAATTTCCCAACAAAAAAATAAAATAAAATCCATGTGCACTTTCCTGCCGAGGAAAAATGATGTGCAGACAACAGAGACTATTGATTTGAACCAATTGAAGTAAAAGCAGAATATTTATTGGACATTACAGTATTTAAATGCCCTAAATTCCACTTAGTACCACTAGCTGCTAGCTCTGCAGAATTCTAGAATTGCACCCTGCAGTTTGTACTAATTGGTGGGAAATGTAGGCCTGATGTCAAAGACAACTATAATTGTCTGATGAAAATAGCTTGCTTTTGACACCAATATATGCTGCACCCCCTATATCACATCCTCCTTGCATAAGGAGGTGTTGTTTTATATAGCCAAGGTAATTATAATTGGTTCTAATGCCCCTGAAATACCTACATATATATAAAAGAGGGTTGTAAGAAAGCAGCTTACAATAAGCTTGTGGAGTACATGACAAAATGGTTGCTCACCAAATTTAAAAAAAAAAAGCTTTAAATAAAAGTATAGAACATATTATGCAGATGTTGGAAGCCTGCATCTTAGAGAAGATACTGTTTTGACCATAATGCATTTTGTCATGTGAGATAAAATGCAGGGGAGCATTTACATTTCTCCAACTCACTGAGCTTCTTCCCCAGGACTTGCATTTGTCTCACATCAATAGACATCTTTTTAAACATTATATTCATGTCTGTCTCTCTTGACGGCAAATAAAATTTGATAAATAAAATACTTTATGATAAATATGTTAGATTTAAGAAGCAGCTGGGATAAAGGATGGAGGTTTTCAAAGATGATTTGTTAAAAACAAATAAATTTAACCAGACGAATGTGAGCCCGACTCAAAATATATTGCCGATGATGAAAAATAATATAATGACCCAAAACAGCATTTGCACAGTTTTTTCACACTGCTTAAATTACTGCCATCTGGGGGAAAAAATGTCCTCCAGAACTTGGACCTGGTTGCCTCTGTAGATCAACATCTGACTGGCACGACATCTTGACTTGTCACTGAATTTCAAACTGGCGGCAGCTCCACATAACTTATAACAAGGGACCAGTTTCACTTCACAAGCATCAAACCCTATGGCTGGCACCTTTTAGAAGGCACAGTCCATTCATCCCACACCTTCCTCTGAGCCTTCTCCCTGGCTGGCCTCTTTGCCGGGATCACCTTCACTAGCCCCATCCACTCTCTTTTCTAGTTCACCAGGCTCTCTCCTTTCCATCAACCTGAAACTGTGCTTTGCCTCTGAAGCTTTCCCTGACTGATTCAGAGAGATGAAGTAACTCCCCCCCGCCCTCCCACCTCATCCTGTCTTTACATCAGCTCCATGGTACCCTTTTCCCTCACCAGCCCACAAAATATATTTACCTCTTTGCTTGTGCAGAAGACAAATACATTGGATAATTTATGTATTTATTCAATGTTCTCTTGCCTGTTCGTCCTTCATATGTCTGTCTGCTTCAGTCTGTCTTAGATAATGAGACTGAAGTTTGTACCTCACCTAGCACAGCACCATACAAAGATAAGCTTTTGATTATGATGATAACCACATTGGCTAATATTTTAACAATTCCATAAAAATTTGGACTTTGAGATAAGGAAGAGACCTTAGGTATCTAGTTTAACTCTCTTATTTTCAGATGAAAAAATCTTAATTCTTAGAAACCGATTTGGTATTCTATAATAAAGACACCAAGGAAAAGTTCACTGAAGACTCATATTCTACCCCAATCAAGTCATTGCAGAACCACTCCAGGCACTTTACTTAGATGTTGTGATGAGTCATGGGTGGGGTAGAATTGCTTTGGTAAATAATTTCACTTTACCCAAGCAGGGCCAGAATATAGGCAGGTATCTTATGTGATTGCAAGGACATGTGTGGGAAGGGAAGAGACTACTTTGTAACATTTCTGTCAGCCCCAAAGGAATGTGATTGTGACAATTTTGCTCATAGTATTTATATATTCAAACGCCTTATCCTTTTGTAAACTTGATTATCATAGTCATATATATATTTCCCATCCATATTATGCTTGTTGATAATTTTTTTCCCTCAATCATTTTGAAAATGCTGTATGGTTTCTGTCTTTGAAGTATAAGATAGATCTTTTTAGGAAGTTTTTTTTTGTTATTAATTTGGATATCTTGAACTCTATGTCCTATAGGGATCTTAAACACCACATATCCAAAACTGTGTCCTTTGTCTTTTTCCCCAAACCCTCCCCTCTTCCAAATTTCCATGTTATTGACAAAGACTCTACCGCCCTCCCAGACTCCCAATTTGGTGTTATTACAGATTCTATTATTCACTCCACATATCTACCTCACTGCCAAATCTTAACAATTTTGCTTTCACAATATCTCCCATCTATATCCTCCCAAAGCCACCAGCCTAGTCCGGGCCCTCATGTCGTCTCACCAATAACTTTCTTAGTGGTCTTCCAGCCTCAAGTCTCTCTCTACTTTAATCTGTTTTCTAACTGGTTGTCAAAGTGACTTTCTCCAAGTGAAGATGCCATGTCGCCCCACCTACTCAAATCCTAATGGCTCCCTATCACCTCTAGCACCAAAAATGAAACCCACTGGTTAGTATTCGAAGCTCTTGATAGGTCCCTTCTTACCCTTCCAGGCCTCTTTTTTAATATACTCTTCTCCATGGATTCCATGATCAAACCACACTGGCATCCTCTCTTTTTCTCACATATAGAACTACATCTCTCTTTTTCACACCTTTACATAAGCTATTGTAAGGGTGGCTAGGTGGTGTAGTAAATAAAGCACTGGCCCTGGAGTCAGGAGAACCTGAGACACTTAACACTTAACACTTATAAGCCGTGTGACCTTGGGCAAGTCACAACCCCAATTGCCCCACCTACCCAAAAAAACACCAAAAACCGTAAGATATTATCCATGCCTGGAATGCCCTTTCTCCTCACCTCTACTTTTAAATTTCTCTGGTTTTCTTCAAGATTCAACATAAATATTACCTTCTCTAGGACACTTTTCCTGCTTCCCCAACGTGCTAGTGCCACTCTCCACCTTTGAGATTCTCCCCTATCTACTCTGTAAATATCTTGTATGTACTTAGTTGCTTAGATATCTACATGTTCTCTACTGCATTAGAATGTAAGCTCCATGAGAACAGGAACTATTTTTGCTTTTCTATGTATCATTGAACTAGGTGCTTCATAAATTCTTTTTTTGGCTGACTATACTATTATATTTAGATACATATCTAGAGGTGATATATAAAACAATTTAACATTTGGAACTTAAAAAAATAAGACTTTGGGGGCAGCTAGGTGGCGCAGTGAGTAGAGAGCTGGCCCTGGAGTCAGAAGTACCTGAGTTCGGATCCGGCCTCAGACACTTAACACACACAAACGAAAAAACGTAGCCATGTGGCCTTGGGCAAGTTACTTAACCCCAATTGCCCACCAAAAAGAAAAAAAAATAAGACTTTGACCTAAATGAAAGGTAAGTGGCACAGTAGACAGAGAACTGGGCCACAGATCAGGGAAACTGTGTTCAAATCTGGCCTCTGACAATTATTAGTTATGTGAGTCTGAGCAAATCACTTAACCTCTGTTTGTATTAGTTTCCTCATCTATAAAATGGGAATAATAATGGCACCTATCTAACAAGATTGATGTGAGGATCAAAAGAGATAATAATTGGAAAGTGATTAGCACAGTGTTGTCAACTAATAAGCACCATATAAATACTAGTAAAAATCATAATTGCTATTATTTTACTATTATAGTTATGATCCACTTACCTGGTCTGTAATGGAAACTAATTTGGTTGGTAATATGAATTGCCAAAAAATGTTCACTACTATCATTGAGGATAACCAAAGCAGAGTCCAATTTAAAGAGGGATTCCCTATAGATACCACAGATGACTGCATCAAACCCAGGAATGTTGAAGAACTTCCTGAATGGATTCCATAATCACTCAAAAGAATTTGACCTAACTATACACATAAGGAGAAAAAAAACCAAAACAAGCAGAAGGATAATGGCTATTGTCCAGGCTATGATATGCGGTTGGATGGACATTCCATAGACCTCATGCATTAGTAAATATATTTTGAACTGTAAATGGACAATTTCCTGGACCCAGAATTGAAAATGAAGAGGAGAATGGATTGGACAGCTTTTGGGAAATGACAGAGTTCTTTTAATGACTCCAAATTTGTCCCTGAAACAAAGAACTATCTTTGTTATTGTAATAGTTTTCTAATTGATATTATATGACTAAGAATCATACAATCTTATAGTCTTCAAAGAATAGAGAGTAAAGATCACAAAAAGGAACATGGAGGGGTTTATAGATAGTGTATCTGAGCATCCTGAAAGATATTACAAATGAAGATATAATATAAAGGATATAATCAGAGAAATACATGATTTTATATATTCATATGAATATATGTATGTATATATATAGATACACACATATATGTATAAATTTGTTGTTCATTTCCCTGAAAAGGAAACATTCTCGTGTTATAGATTATAAATTTCTGTCACTTATTTTCTTATTGTGTTTTAAAATTTCTTATCCAACATTCATAAAACCAAATATATGTATATGTACACATACATATTATCTATACATATATAAATTCATATTATATATGAATCAAATATATGCATTATGCATATATAGACATATGTAGATATAAACCAAATATATGCATATTCATATACACATATATGCATGTATATATACTATTGTGTATTTTCCATTGACTAGTGTTATGGAACACTTAGAGTGTTATTAGTCAGCTTCCCTGTCTCTCCTTTCCAAAAGCCTCACCATTCTGTTCATTTCTATTTTCTTCTGCCATTTCCCATATTCTTCAATACTTTAGAAGTTCTTTATGCGGTAATCCTTCCAAAGGTACAAAATGCAATCTATCCATGACTTCTCATTTTATACATATTTTGCCCATGCTCTTTCCCATCATTCTCTATGAATATTTATAAACAAGGATACCTTTTGTGAACTTTCAGTGTGATGTGTGGGGGTTAATTTTTCTGATTAGATCCTACTCATATTTACCTACTGAGATTTTTTTAATTGGAAAACTTTCGTCAAGCAAAACTAACCAGTCAAATTTATTGTAATATGGATGGAATATCCAATACCACAACACCCTCAGGAGGCTTTCTAATTGACAGAGAATGATCTCAATTCTTAGCTCTTTACCTTTCCCTTCCCTAAATTATCTTTTCAGTTAGATGGGGGAACATAAGAACATAACTTAGGGTTTCCAACCCCAACATTTTCCAAGTTTCCCCCTATTCCACCACCTGTGGTGGCATTCTGACTGTTTGATGATAATTATTAAGCCAGGGAGAGCTAGGTAAGAAAACAGTTAAGAGCTCCCTGTAGTTGTATGGTTTCTTAGGTTCTGGGCTCTGTTATAGCAATGGGCATGTTTAAGAGGAGACTGAACTAATTTAAAAACTTTGATACTCAATATGATATGAAGTACATTTATTTTATATACAATTCTAATTATTTTACATGGCTTCATTGTGTTTTTCCCCTGAATTTGTAAATACTCATTCCCCTCATTAATTCTTCATTGCTTCAATGAGTCCCTGGTGTTAACAATATGATTGCTATTGCCAATGGTACAATCATTCTTTTTATCCTATAAAATTCTTGCCCAGACCCTCCCAAAAATTCTCCAAAAATTCTATCCAGTGTACTAGAGGTTTTTCCCTAGAGTTTTTAGTATTCTGTTGGCAGTATTGAAGGACATGGGCTACTCATTTCCTGCCTTACTTGTGCTTTGTGGCTGTACTAACACCTTTTTTTCTGATATTTTGTCTCACAACGGAATTCAGTATGAACTCCCAAGGGCTAAGCCAGCATAGCATAAGATCAGAAAGTTTTTACCAAGTTCAAAAGATTTTGACCCCTATTATAGTAACAGTCTGTGATGCCCAGAGATCAGCCTAAGAGTACAATTACCAGCAGATTGGTCATTAAGCAATTAATTCTTTGCCTATAGCAAGCTCTGTAAATGAAGTCTAGAAAATGCATTCTTGTCATCTGGAATAGTACATT
Organism: Gymnobelideus leadbeateri; assembly: GCA_011680675.1. Lineage (NCBI taxonomy): Eukaryota > Metazoa > Chordata > Mammalia > Diprotodontia > Petauridae > Gymnobelideus > Gymnobelideus leadbeateri. The sequence continues at coordinate 153,694 of WOXC01005844.1, read as the reverse complement.
GTCTGGAACATAGTTAATGTTTATTAATTCAATACTTAATTGATGAAAATAGGGGTTAGAAAGACAAAAGAGACATAGGTGGCCAATATACCCAAAAATGATTGCAGTGACTGACAGGAAGGAAGTGATTAGGTTCTGTGTTAAGACAAATTGATAAAATGAAAGATCTATCCTGATTCAGGGACTTAGGCTAAATCAGGAGACTCAGCCTCAAGTGTGGGTTCACTGATTAAGGAATTTTATTAGGAAGAGTGAAGAGTGAAATTTCTGAGGCCCAAGACAAGTCTCCTGCACCAAATACAGGCAGGAGAATCATTGCCTCTGGAAACTATGAGTCAGTGAGGCCAACATACCACTTGAATAGAAGCACTGAATGAACACAAGAGAGATGCAGCATAAGGTTTATAGAGAGAAATTGGTTCCATCAGTGACACCTCATACTAGCCTGAGCTTTTGATTTTTAAAGCACTTGACACATTTTAACTAATTAATTTTCATCACAGCCCTAAGAAATAAGTGGATAGTCCACATCAGGAAACAAGCAAATGAAATTTTTCTTTCACTTAAATGAATCTGGGAAGGCTCCCAATGCCCCCAGTGATTCTTTTGACAATGTCAGACTCAAGATTATCCCTTTTTAATGACACCAAATACCTTTTTATACCCATACCAGCAGGTCTTTTTCCCCCTTTGATGGAAAAAATAGAGCAAAATACATTACCTACTGATAATAAAAGAGGATTAAGAAAAGTCACATCTAAGTATTATTATCCCCAATTTGTAGAGGAAAACTGAGGCTCAGACAGAATAAGTGAGTTGTCCAAAGTGTCAGAACCAGGGCTTGAGCCCAGATTATTTTTTTTCTTTTTTCCAGGTTCAATGTGCAATTCACAGCCCCAGGTTGCCTCTAAAAACTAGCCAATGTTTGATTTAGGTCAATTACAGTTTAGTCTTTTTCACACAGTCAGGGCTATCTCTGGAGGGTGTCATGCAAAATATTAGGATTGTTGTTGAGGCTGCTGTTATTTATAGTTTACAAAGTGCTTTCTTTGTAATAACTTCACAATATAGATAGTACCAATAGCGTGATGCCCATTTTATACAGGAGGAAATAGAAGCCCAGGGAGATTAACTGACCTGGAAACATCTCTGGGAAGGGATCCTGTACTTTCCTGGGTGGACCCCCTTTCTTCATCTGTTAAATGAGTGGATTGTAGTACATGATCTCCGAGGTCCTTTCCAACTCTAAATTTCTTTAGTTGGATCCAGGTTATAGATTATTTTCTTGGTTAAGTTTATGAATTAAATCTCCCCTTGCACCTAAGGATGGTTTTTAGGGCTAGGGCTGAATCTATGCATTGCCTCTCCCTGTGATATTAGGATGAGAAAAGCTTCACCAGCCCTGTTCATTTGTCATTGCTACTTCCTCCTTTGGGTCGATGCATTATTTCTTGAGGGTCCCTATCTGAATGCAACTTGTTACGCTAGAGGGCTGGTACACTATTATTTTATGAACTAACTAACCCTTTATCACCTAATATTACTTTAGGGGAAGAAGTAAAGGAATATGTATTTTACTAAGCACCTACAATATGCAAGAACTGGCTAAGAGTTTTATAAATATTAGCTCATTTGATCCTCAGAAACACCTTATGGTCCCCATTTTTCAGTTAAGGAAACTGATACTGTGAGAGTTAAAAGACTTGCCTATAGTTATAATGAGTGAGTGTCTGAACCAGATTTAAAGTCAAGTCCACAGATCTCCAGGCCCAGTGCTCAACCAGCTGCCTCACTGGCAAAAATTAACTCCAGGGGCAGCTAGGTGGTACATTGAACAGAGTACCGGCCCTGGAATCAGGAGGAACTAAGTTCAAATCTGGCCTCAGACACTTAACACAAAACTAGCCGTGTGACCTTGGGCAAGTCACTTAACCCCAATCGCCCTACCTTACCCCCTCCAAACAGCAAAAAGAAAAATCTAAAAAAAAATTTTTAACTTCAAAAAGATCTTTTGTGAATACTTTATGTTCTTTGAAATGTGATCGTTATACAATATATATATATATATATATATATACCCTTTTGTTGAATCTTCCATTATAAGAAAGAAAAACAGTTGAGCAAAACTGATCAACAAAGCTATCGATTCTGTGAACATGGTACGTTCTGCACCTCGTCACCTAAAACATGGTACGTTCTGCACCTCGTCACCTAAAACATGGTACGTTCTGCACCTCGTCACCTAACTCTCCTGAGGGTTCAGGGCAGACTAGCACCTCTGGTGTGAGACCTTTTCAGAGATGCTCATCTACCTTTGGTGTCCACCTTCGCTCAACACGTGTGGTTCCAGAAAGCTGTGGCATGTGTAGTGGCCATACTTTGGTAAACCTTCCCAGCAGAAGAGCTAAAGCAGCTGGAAGGTGATCAACAGGCTTCAAACCTGTAGGTGAATTCGGGGGATGTCTACTCTAAGCATGTGAAGACTTCCCCCAGTGGAATGGGAGGATGAGAACACTGTGGAGAGCTTGGAGCTTGGGCAGGCAGTGAAGATGCCAAGGTCATCCAGTTCATCTTGGCCCATCCCTGGTCTTGACTTTTGTCGACACTGGAAGTCAGTGACTCTGAAAGAGTGAGGCTGATAACTTTATGCAACTCTTCCTCACTTAAATCCAGTTTATGCACAAGTCATGACATCATTTCGATATCATTGGACTTCTTAAAAAATGAAGGACAAGCAACAACAGCAACAACAACAACTCTCCTGAAAGGAGGAAAGTAAGTTTTGTCATCCTTTTTCCCAAAGGTTGATTGTTGCAATCATTCAGCCTTGCTGAGTTTCTTTTTTTGTTTGTTTGTTTTTTTCTTTTTTTTTAAACAAATGTTTTATTAATTTCTGTTTTACATCATTCATTTCCGCCAGATTTTGAGTTACAATCATTTTCCCCCCGTTATTCCCCTACCCACCCTCCCAGAATAGCAGTCCCACAAGATATCACTTCCTCCAATCTGCTTTCTCCCATGCCTTCTCCCATACCCCCTTCAACTTTTCCATTGGAGGAAGATGAATCTTGTGTCCCAATGCCTGCACATCTTATCTCCCTATTACAAGCAAAAGAGTATTAATAATAGTATTTATATATATTTGAAACATTTAATGTTAAGACCTCGAATTTCAGATCCATTTCCTTCCTCCCTTGTCACCCATTCCCTCTGGGGAGATAAGTAATTCAGTATATGTTGTACATGTCTAGCTATGCAAAACATTATCATAGTAGATATATTGTACAAGGCTGCTTATAATTCCCTCCCACTCATCCCACCCCCCACCTGGTCCATTCCCTACATGATCCTGTCCCTCTTCTATAGTGGGTACTTCCAACCTCCCCTCACCCCAAGGATGCCCTCCCATCCATCATCCCTCCTCTCATCCCCCTTCCCCCTATCCTGCTGCAGGTTGAGATATCCCATTTAGTATGTATGTCATTCTCTCCCTGAACCAAATTCAATGTGAATGTGGTTTTGCCTTTTTAGCCTTCCTATTCTCCCCCTCCCTTGCAACCACTTCCCCTTGCTTCTTCTACATGGGATAGTTTACCCTACCCTGTCTCTCCCCATCTCCTCTTGCCACTTTCCTCTCTCACCTCATAATTTCATCCCTTGAGTATTCTCCCTTCCCAACAAATTCAACCTATGCCCTCTATCCATATATAACTGTAACCATATACACACACATTCACATATGTATTCATATGACCACACCCCCTTCTTCCATTATTTTCATAGTGAGAAAGATATTATCAGTCACAGTTATTGCTTTTCCATATAGGAATGTAAATAGTTCAAGTTTGATAAGTTCCTTTTGATTTCTTTTCCCTGATTACCTTCTCAGGCATCTCTTCCTTCTTGTGTCTGGATGTCAAATTTTCTATTCAACTCTGGTTTTTTCCTCAAGAATGCTTGAAAGTCCTCTATTCCACTGAATGACCATATTTTCCCCTGAAACAAAATACTCAGTTTTGCTGGGTAGGTGACCCTTGGGTTCATTCCCAGTTCTTTTGCCCTCTGGAATATCATATTCCATGCCCTTCGATCCCTCAGTGTAGAAGCTGCCAGGTCCTGGGCTATTCTGATTGTGTTTCCACAATATTGAAATTGTTTCTTCCTGGCTGCTTGTAGTATTTTCTCCTTGATCTGGGGATTCTGGAACCTGGCTATAATATTCCTGGGAGTTTTCTTTTTGGGATCTTTTTCAGGAGGTGATCAGTGGATTCTTTCAACCTCTATTTTGCCCTCTGGATCTAGAACATCATGGCAGTTTTCCTTGAGAAATTCTTGAAGGATGATTTCTAGGTTCTTTCTTTGATCATGGCTTTCAGGTAGTCCAATAATTTTTTAATTGTCTCTCCTGGATCTATTTTCCAGGTCAGTGGTTTTTCCCATGAGATATTTCACATTGCCTTCTAATCTTTCATTTGTTTGGATTTACTTAACAGCATCTTGATTTCTCATAAACTCATTAGCTTCCATTTGCTCCAGTCTAACTGTGAAGGAATGAATCTCCTCAGTGAACTTTTGAGATTCTTTTTCCATCTGGCAAATTCGACTTTTTAAGGCATTCTTCTCCTCATTGTCCTTTTGGGCCTCCTTTGCCATTTGAGTTAGTCTATTTTTTAAGGTGCTGTTTTCCTCAGTCAGGCTGTTGACCCTCATTTCATACTTTTCCTGCATCCTTCTCATTTCTCTTTCCAATTTTTCCTCCACTTCTCTTATTTGATTTTAAAGTCCTTCTTAAGGTCCTCTATGGCCTGCAACCCACTCATGTTTTCCCCTGGGGCTTTTGGAGCAGGACTTCTGACCTCACAGTCCTTTTCCTGCTCTATGCCCCCAAAATAGGAGTCTAGGGTTGCATTTTTCTGTTTCCTTTGCCTTGACATGTTGCCACTTAATTGCTTGACTTTTGGGCTTGTTGCCACACTATGGCTTTAAGGCCAGATAGAGGAATTTTTGTCCCGAACGTGTGGGGGGCAACTTCTGTTTCCGGCAAGCTGTAAACCCACCCACGACTTCCACCCTAGATCACAATCCAGATCCAGGGAGGTTAAAGCAAGAGCGATTACCCCCCAAGACTGATCGCTGGATCTCCCTACAATTAATTCTCAGGCCAGGAGCCGGAGCTGCCTCTGAAAACTACAAAATGGCGTTTGTCCTCAGAGGTTTCTAGCCCCCAGGGGAGGGAGCTGACGCATTCCCCAAATACAGGTCCCAAAGTCCATAGGACACTAACCTCTTACTTTGTCTTAGGCATGTCTATGTTGATAATTCTGGAGTCACCACAGCTGCTGGTGTTCTGGGGTTCCTCCAGCCAGCTGCTGGCCCTGCTGCCCTGGGGCTAAAACCTCGGCTCACTCGGACCTGGGCTTGGCTCGGCTCCCCATGCTCTGCGCACTGCCAGGTCCCAGACCGCTGAGCTGGTCCTTCCTGCAGGGCTGCTGGGCTGTCCTCAGCGGGAGGTTAGCTTCTCTGTGTCGTTCTGTGGGTGCTGGGGCTCCAGAAGTTGTTCAGAGTCCCCTTTTACATAGTTTGGGGGAAATCTGGGGGCAGAGTGGCTTTGATGAGCTGTTTCTACTCTGCCATCTTGGCTCCGCCCCCCTTGCTGAGTTTCTTAAAAGAATAAAAAGAATGATAGGAATGTAGGGTGAGGGCAGAGGGTACAATACATGAGACATTCAGACCTAATGGAGGGAGGAAGGGTGGCAGGTAATTATAAGATACAAAGTGATATTGTAAGGGATGTTTGGGTTTCAGAAGTGTTTGGGGTTAGAGAGGGATCTTGAAGGCAGAATTTGAATTCTATATCACCACTGTAGACTAAAACACCATCTGAAGACAGTGAGATGCAAGCTTGAATTCATAGCAACCAACAGGCAGAAAGGAATGACATCTCAATAATATTTTGATTCTCAGTCTGTGTCATAACCCTATGGAGAACAAACCTACACGGAACAAGTTTGCTATGACTATCAGAAAGGCAGGGTATTTTATCTATAGAAGGGGGAAGACAGCAGCCTCTTTCCCAGTCCTGATGCTAACTGTAATTTGCAAATAAAAGCTTCTGGGCTAGAGTTCCTAAACTGGACCTTATACTGTGGTTACAGAATTAATTAGTGCAGCCAAGTGGCACAATGAATAAAGATCCAGGTGTGCATTCAAGAGGACCTGAGTTCAAATCTAGCCTCACATACCTACTAGCTGTGTGACCCTGGGCAAGTCACTTAACACTGTTTGCCTCAGTGCCTCATCTGTAAAACAAATTGGAGAAGGGAATAGCAAACCACTCCAGTATTTCTGCCAAGAAAACCATTCCAATATCTCTTCCAAGAAAAATGACATCTTAGAGAGTCAGACATAATTGAAACAACATAACAATAACAAAACAGAATTAATTGTATTGAAAGAAACAAGGGAACTGGAAGAATTTTCTAGAAAAGGCAGATATTTCCAGGGTAGTTTTTCCAGCCTACTTTCTCCTATGTTTCCCCTAAAAGTAGGTATGTCTAGCTGTGTCGAGCTACTTGAGTTCTTAAGAATAGAGTAGTTTGTTGCAGAAGCTGTGATAGTCTTTCTCAATAACCCCATCTAAGCCTTTCCCCAGTCTCTGCATAAATGTGTCATGGTCCTCTGAACCCTAGCATGCTGAGGTCAAGGGATTTTGTGCCCTTTAGATGACACATTTCAGAGGATTCCCTGAACGACTTCAGGAAGTCTAACTCAATGTTCTTATGATTTTGTGACTTCATTAAGAAGAACCCAGAATAGCTAATATTTCTTAATTCTTTTTTCTTACTATGTTAAATTCGCTTATGATATTGCTTTGTGGAAAATAATTCTATTTAACTGATAACTTCCATGCCATATTTCAATTTAATTAGAAACAGAAAAATGTATTACTTTGGGCAAGGAAGAAAAAAAATGTAAGGAGTATATAAAGGAAAAATCACTTTTTCTCTTTGTGCTTTCCTCTTAAATTATTCTTCTTATCAAAGTACCTCATGACTTCAGTTCTCAGCACTCTCTACATCTAGGTAAGTGGGGCTTTACGGGAAGCCTGTAATGAAATGCAGACTCAAGTACAACTTGTGAGATGATTCCAATGGAAGCAACAACTAATTTCTAACACAACATTAAACATGATTATGGATTTTGGTAAACAAAAGATTATTCTCTTGATGAAATAAATCTTCATAATTGGTAACATTACTAAAGATGGGAAAAGAGGATTGAAAAATCAAATTGATTGTGCTTTTAGAGCTATTTGAAAGTCTGGTTCATTTGGAAAAATAAAATAACTATCTTCATTCAAACTTAATTACCCGTAATTTGCTCAAACATTTTCTGGGAAAAATAACAATACAGGAGCATAAACAGCCTCATGTTCATATTCATAAGGTCATATTAAAAGAAATTATTTTGTGCTTTGTTGCAAACACAACAATTAATAATATCTAAAGTATTCTGACAATACTCTTGAAACAATGTATCATTGGAGAAGCTTCTCATCTGCCTAAATTATTATGCAAATAGTTAAAATATTGAAATGAATTTAAGAATTGATACACTAACACGTCAGTCCTGTTATAATTTGTAGACAATGAGCAATCTATTTGAAATAAAGTGAAAGCAACTATAGAAGTAAACTTAAATAGGAAAATTACGCCCACAGAGCATTTAAATGTAGGTACTGAATAAATTATCCATACATTAAAAGGTTGGTATGTTTCAAAGAAATGATCCAAAAAAAGGTTGGGAAAAAATCTGAGAAAATTTAACAAAAAAAAGGCAATGTAATTCTAAATGTGATCAAAACCACAGCAGAAATCTATTAAATAGATAACCTTGTTGCTCACAAATTACACTTTTCAGAGGCTTGTTCTTTTATCGGTTATTTAAGAAGGCTCTGCCATTTTATGGAATATATTTTAATGTTGTACAATGAAAATGAATTTAACAGATTTGATTTAACAATTCTATTTCCTTTTGTAGGTATATCATGGTACAATGGGAGCTCGTTCACTTATGCTCTTATTCAGTTATATCCCATTGTACATTTAGTGGGTTTTCTGTAGGATACTGGGTTTTTTTTAATCACATAGTTTACAGGCCCAACAATGTATTATTCAAAGGGAGTCAATCCTTTTATCAGTAATTTTCAATGCATACTCCCCCAAACAGCATTTAATCCATAAAAGCTAGATTCAGCAAATCACTTCACCTACCAATGGATAAATGAATGCTTTCAGAAGTGACCTGGAGCCCTATGACGGTTTGGAGAGGGAATGGGAAAGGTGAAGCATTGCCGTCCAGACAGAAGAGACGAGCTCCTGAAACCCTTTAGATTGTATACATTGGTTTTATTTTGAAGTCAACAAAATACAGTTTTATAAGAGGCTAAGTTAATTGTGTGATGGATACTCAGTTATGCTTCTGAATTATTGGGGATAGAAAGATAACTAAATATTAACTTGACAGGAGCAGTCATCATAGTACATTCTATGCAGTATATAAAATGTGGAAAGTACCACTTGTTTGTGTTGGAGTTACTTTGGGCCATGATATACTCTTGCTCTATGCCTTAAATGAGCTCATGAATGAATGTTAGAGGTAGCATTGCATATTGGATAGAAAAGTGACCTTGATAAAAATGGTCAGGAAGACCTGATTTCAAGTCCCACTCCCATCCTGGCAATATGACCTTGGACAAGTAAGTCATTTAACCTTCAGTATACCTTAGGAAATTCTTCAAGTTGATAAATTGCAGCGGAGTTCCTCTTGGGTAATAGGGGGAAAAAAGTTCTTCACCCAGAGTTCCCTATGTTGATAAAATCATAGATTTTTAAAAAATGGATTTCTGAAATTGATTTGGGGAAACTTTACATAGAAAAGAAATGTAGCCTAACCAAAGTAGGTTGGGTGGGTGGGTGTGTGTGTGTGGGGGGGAGGAGGTCAGAATTATCAAGGTTATTTTGTAGCCCTTTCATGAAGAGACTAATTGTCAAGTCATTGATCAGCAAACTTTTTTTTTGCCTTTTTTTTTGGAGGGCAATTGGGGTTAAGTAACTTGCCCAAGTCATACGGCTAGGTTTTTGTTTGTGTGTGTGTTAAGTGTCTGAGGCTGGATCTGAACTCAGGTCCTTCTGACTCCAGGGCCGACACACTACTCACTGCGCCACCTAGCCACCCCCGAGCAAACATTTCTTAAGTGCCTATTTTGTGCCTGGCACCATTCTAGACCCTGGGAACATAAATACAATAAACAAAATCATCCTTCTTACAAGGAACTTCACATTCTAATGGAAGATACAATAAGGACAAATATGTACATACAAAATAAAAATAAAGAGAATAAATACAAAGTAGTTGAATAAAATATAGCTCAAGGAGTTCAAGTTCTAGCAGTCAAGGGGTTCTGTAAAGGCTTCAGTGGAAAGGTAATACTTGACAGTAGGGGTAGTGGGAGTCTCCCTGATGCCCACACATTGTTCTGTGCCTTGGTTTCCTCATCTCTAAAAGATAACCTCTAGGTTACCTTTTAGCACAACTATCTGTCAAATTGTCAGGTGCAAAATTCCGGAAACCCAAGGCCATCTAGGCAGTCAGTATTGCCCTAAAAACAGTCATGTGGACTATCTCTTCCTTCTATATATTTTATAGAAACATAGATAAAAGCCAGAGGAGATATTAGAAGTCATATAGTTTAATTCCCTTGTTTTTCAGATTAGGAAACTGTCGAGGTAAGTGAGTTGTCCAAAATAAGTAGGTAGTAAAAGAAGTGAAATTTGAACCCAAATAACCTTGATTTCAAATTCTTGGGAAAATTTGTTTTCCCTTTCCCTTTGTTACCTTACACCTAAATCATTCCCCATGCAAAAGAAAAAGTAGAAAAATTGCTATATTGGGAGTCAGAGGACCTTCTTTGGATTCCTAGCTTTGCCACTTACTCGCTTCAGGCAACTCTCTAGCCCAAGAAGTTATAAACGGATTGCTGATCTGCATCAGTGGAGGGAGTTTCCACACTGGGAATCCTCTATGTTTGAAATCATAGGTACAGATCAAGAAAAAAAAAATTAGGATTTCACATACATCAAAAGGTATTTAACTCTAATATTTTAAAAGAATAATAATGTATGTGTTAGTTTATCCATTTTGTGAGCCTTATGCACATCCTTATGGATATTTAAAATGTAAAGTCATATTCTTGTGGGCAAAAAAAAAAAACAAGGTTGATTCAGGGTTTTCTCTGACAACATATAACATACAATTTTGCTCCATTATCTTTACTGGAACAAGTAGGAACAAAACCAAGAAAAATAGGGAAGTTGTTTCAAGCATGAAACAGGCATTTTATAAAGACTTCTGGGGAAAAAATAGTTTAATTCTCATCTTTGGATTTCACGTCTTTCACTATGGTATTTTGAATTGTCTTGTAATTAATTCTCTCGGTCTTATATTATTCTGAAACTAGTCATTTGGAGAGAATATGGAGAATTCCTTGACTGGTCTTTTGGAATCTATTTTTCATAGATGCAAAGTACTGGTCAAACAAATTAAATTACTGCAGCAGGATGTAACTAATTTTATGTAAATTAAGGTGCTAATGTTCTGAATCCTATTCCTCAAAATGGTCTGTTTTTTCTTGCAGCTTTTCTTCATTAATGATGCTATGAATAGTCAAACTTAAAAATGAATTTCTACAGGTCTAAGTGGACAAATTATTCCCATTTGATCCAAAAAAGAGTACGTGTGTATGTGTGTGTGTGTCTATATGTGTCTATATTTATATGTATGTTTATATGTATACATCTGCATGTGTTCTTTACTACATCAATGCAAATATATACAAATACACACATGTGCATATGCACAAATCTGTATGTGTATTTGTATGACCAGCTATGCCTTTCCTTGTAAAGACTGAAAACAAATGAATCAACTTTTTACATTTAATGGAACCGGGGTCAAGATGATAAGTAGTACCTCTTACCCATGAGCAATGAAGGCATGATGCAATACAAAGCAGAAATGATTTGGAAGCAGGGGACTGGTTCAAATACAGGCTTTGTCACTTATGGCCTTTATGATCTTGCAGTCACAACTGCTCTGTGCCTCAGTTTCCTCATTTCTAAAAGATGACTTCTAAGCTACCTTCCAGCATGACTATTGGTCAAATTGTCAGGTGCAGAATACTTGTTTAGGCTGTCATTATTACTCTAAAAATGTACATTTGGGCCATCTTTCTCTTGATCAATTTTCCTTACTCTAAATTCATCTATAGCTTTAAAAAATGATCCTCAGCTAAATGGTAGAATTACAATAAATAAAAGATTTATCACTAAAAATGCCTTCCTCCCACATAAGAAAAACCTGAGGAAGAAAAGAACATTACATTTATCATCTTTTGAAACACTTCCCAAGCCTTATAAAGAAAATCAAGTTTTTAAATTTTTTCAATGACTTAGCAAATGCATGTGTCCATTGATTGGATTAAAACTGTTTAGTGAAGGGAAACATTTCAATAATTCATCTATTGGGATTTTTGTCAAACATAATAAATGTACATTCACTTTTTAAAAGTGCATTATATATACAAAATGAGAACACGTTGTTCTGGACAGGAATGTAGATTGTGGTATAGACTATTATCTCTGACAAATATTTACCCTGTGTATGAGAGTAAATGACTTTCTCTAGAGGAGTGAGATAGAACTGGGATCGTGGATCCAATCTTCCTGGTGGCCAAGTGTTATTTTACTTATAAGAAAAAAAAGTTCTATGTACTCTATTGGTCATTTAGAGTTGGCAAAAAATAATATCTGATCTTAACTAGTCATTTCTTCATAACAACTGACCCATCCAACTTGTTTTCTATTTCTTCTTACTGACAGACACTCAGTAGCCAATATATGCTTTATTTGTGATTAGAATTTATCATCCATGATTTCTATTCATTTAAACCAACACATCCTATAATAATAGCATCTAAAGATGTAAAAAAAAAATTAAAGATCACTGCATTGAAACCTCTCTATTTACAGAAAATGAAACTGAGACTCGGGGAAATTAAACAATTTGCCCAAAGTCATATAACGAACTAATAGTAGAACTAGGATTCCAAACCATATCTTCTGACTGAAACTATTGCCCTGTCTAATTCATCAATGGTACCTCTCTTTCCTTAGATACTCCTTATTTGTGGAGCAGGAGCAGTATGCTATATGCTAGAGCAGAAAGCACAAAAATTGAGACAAGAATCTTACCCATGTGTTTTTTTTTTTTGTCCTCCATTCTCAAAGAGGACCATGATATCAGGAAGGTGATGCCATGACTTTCAAGTGAATTGGATTTAAGTGAGAGAGGGCTGTGCAGGGTCACCAGCCTCCTTTTCTCCTCCAGAGCCATCAGAGTCCACTGGCAAGATATAGATCAGGAGATGGCCTTGGATGCCCATATGGACTTTACAAGGAATAAAAAGGTTACAAACTCATATGTATATGGCTGTAATGGGAAAGAAAAATTGCTAAGGGCGAAGAGAGGGAAAAAGAAAGTGATTCTTGTTCTTGTATACACTTATGAGGAGAATTAAACTTTAATTCTTAGAATTCTTGAAATTCTTAGAATCATAAGATCTTGGACTGTTAGAAATAACAGGGACCTTACAGCAAAGGTGTCAAACATACCATGTACAAGACTCCCAAGTAGGATCCAAACTAGATTAAAATGTAATTGTGAAATATGTAGCAAAATAAATAAAAATTCAATCTAACATCATGAGGGTGGCTAAGTGACACAATGAATAGAGCACCAATCCTGGAGTCAAGAGGACCTAAGTTCAAATCCAGCCTCAGACATTTAACACTTGCTAGCCATGTAACCTTGGGCAAGTCACTTAATCCCAATTATCCTGCCCTCTCCCCTCCAAAAAGCTAAAAAAAAAAATCAAACATCATGTTAACCAGTGGTTTTCTAAGTCAATATAATGCCTACAGGGATGACTACATATGGTTAAGTTCCCCTTCCCTCCTCCACCTCCCCAGTTCTATTTGAATTTGACATCACTGCCTTGGAGTTTATCTACTCCAACCTTGTTTTATAGAGAAGGAAAAGGAGGTTCACAATAATGTTGTGACTTCACAGAATCAGCAAATAGCTTAAAAACATATAGATCTGGGAGGCTAGGTGACGCAGTGTGTAGAGCGTCTGCTCTGGGGTCAGAAGGACCTGAGTTCGGATCCGGCCTCAGACACTTAACACACACACAAACAAAAACCTAGCCGTGTGACCTTGGGTAAGTTACTTAACCCCAATTGCCCTCCAAAAAGAAAAAAAAAACATGTAGATCTACATAGCTATATTATGTGTTTACATATACAATATTATGTATTATACATATCACATATTTATATATTATATATGTATAACATCATGTATCTACATATGTATTATATTTGTTGTTGCTCAGTCATTTTTCAGTTGTGTCTGACTTTTCATGACCCCACTTGGGGTTTTCTTGGCAAAGATATTGAAATGGTTTGCCATTTCCTTCTCCAGCTCATTTTACAGATAACGAAACTGAGGCAAGTAGGGTTAAGTGACTTAACCATGGCCATACAGTTAATAAGTGTTTGAGGTCAGATTTAAACTCAAGCAGTCTCAGCTTTCTGACTCCAGGCCCAACACTCTATTGACTGCACCATCTACCTACCCCATAAATATTATATATTCAAATATTATGCTATCATATATATTACACTACTACCTATATACATTCTATTCTATCATATATTTAAGTAGGGTAACAACTGCCATGCATTTTTTTTTAAACAAAGCCTTTCAAAAATGAAATCCCAAGCCTACTTTTACCCTTAGATATGGCAAGGTCCAAACTGGAAATCCTTTGCAAACTTATGCTAAGGTGTCATGTTTAAAAATGAAATGCATTTAATAGTTCCACAATCAGGTCATTCTAAAAAATTAGGCTCTATCTGCATATACACACATTTTTTACATGCATTTGTGTTTGTATGTGTAGATGTGCTTTGAACTCTAGGCATGGATACAACTTAAGTTGAACATAGAGGAAACAATCTACATAGGTCTAGATGGTAATGCCTGGGAAAGAAAAAAACATAGGAGCCCCAAAGTTCACCAAAGATCTCCATAGAATTGAGTGCTATTTGATTATGATTAACATTGTGGTTTTTCTCATCTTATATTCAATGAAGTTTAAAAGAAATGGTCCTGGCACAAAGTACTCTCCTATCATTGTCCTTTGATATTTGACATTAGACAGACTATATCACACTGGTGGATGGAATGATTGCTTTTTGTAACTGAATAGAAGTGTTTGAATGTAAACTCATCTTGTATGGACTCATGGAAAGCATCTTCCAGACAGGAATGATGTGTATTTCAACATGTTCACTCATGATTTTAAATTCTTCTACCAGCTCTCTCTCTCTCTCTCTCTCTCTCTCTCTCTCTCTCTCTCTCTCTCTCTCTCTCTCTCTCTATCTATCTCTCTATCTCTCCTCTCTCTCTCCAGGGGGGTAGGCAAGGAAATTGGAGTTAAGTGAATTGCCCAAGGTCACACAGCTAGTAAGTGTCAAGTGTCTGAGGTCAGATTTGAACTCAGGGCCTCCTGACTCTAGGGGCAGTGCTCTATTACCTGTGCCACCTAGCTACTCCCAAGTCTCTATATTTTAAAAGCTTCTCATTCCATGTAAGGCTGCTAGGTTGTACAGCAGATAGAGCACTGGGCCTGGAGTCAGGAGAGACCTAAATTTAAACCCAGTCTCGGATACTTACTAGTTAGGTAACCCTGAGCAAGTCACTTAACCTCTGTGCCTCAGTTTGCTCAATTGCATAATGGGTATATAATATAACAGTAATGGGTGTAACCATCCCCTACCTTCTGTATTGTGTAAGGACCAAATGAGGTATTTGTAAAGTGCTTAGCATAGTTTCTAGCACATAAGTGCTTAATGAATGCTTATTTCCCTCCCCCCTTTTTCTCCCTCCTTCCTTCCTCCCTCCTTCCTTCCCTCCATTCCTTTCTTCCTTCCTTCCTTCCTCTCTCCTTCCTTCCCTCCTTCCTTCCTCCTTCTTTCCTTCTTTTTCCTTCCTCTGTCCTTCCTTCCTTCCTTCCTTCCTTCCTTCCTTCCTTCCTTCCTTCCTTCCTCCCCCATCACAATTTCAGAAATTCTTGTCATCTGACCAACAAAATAAATCACAACCTCATATTCCTTCCAAATATATTTGTTAATTGTGGGATATCCAGACAATTAGATCATGTATTGGATAGAATTCTGGTCATAGAGTCCAGAAAGCCTGAGTTCAAATTCAGCTTCAGAGACTTATTGGCTCTGTGACACTGGACAAATGACTTGACCACCATCTGCCTCAGTTTCCTGAACTGTAAAATGAAGTTATTCAAATTACCTACCCCCCGGAGTTGTTGCAAGGATAAAATGATGTGATATATGCAAAACATATTGCAAATCTTAAAGCACTATACAAATGTTGGCTGCTATTATTATCATTAATACCATTGTCTTCCCCCCCCCCCCAAAAAAAAACAGTTGCTGTAAGGCTGAAGATGCTTCTAGGAACTCTCCCATTGAGTTATACTGAGAAGCAATCAACTCCTGGCTCCAGAACAAAGTCTAGGATTTTAACTGTAAGTCTCAAAGCACTTTACATACATTAAATATAATACCCTCTGAGGCAGGCTGGTTGGGGAGTCTTTTTCTTTAAAGATATCTAGTTCTTGTAAAAATCAATAATGCCTTGCCAGCATTCAGTATTAATAATATCTTCTACTTACATAGCACCTTTTTTTCTGATGAGCTCAAAATGTTTTATGCAGACATTAACTAATTCGTTCTCAGGCCCCTGGGAAGTAGATTTGATTATATATCTTGGTATCTGCATCTTCTGCTCTGCCTAGCAAAGTATCGATCACACAGTAGGCACACAGTATCTTTATTGGGTGATGAAATATCTGAAACAGAATATCAAGAGAGGGATGCAACTTATTCCCAAGTCATGCTGAGTCTAAGTAATAAAGCCTAATTCAGATGCTCAGTCAGTCAGCTAGCATTTATTAAATACCTACTGTGTGCCAACAATGTGTTCCAGCTGATAACAATCTGCTTTTGTCCACTGAACTAGGAATATTTAATGTTCAATAAAGTTGAAGTGGGAGGGAAGGGAAGGACTGGACTTCTAAGAATAGTGAACCAGATCTATTTTTAAAATTGAAAACCATCCAATCAGTTGGACAGCATAGTAGCTACCTTAGAGGGACAATCTTGGAGTCAGAAAGACTGTGGTTCAAAGTCTGCCTGTGGCAATATATTGGCTGAACATAGTCACTTAACCTCTCATTTCCCTCAGGCAACTTTCAACTATAAAATGCAAATAAGTTTCTGATTTGCATTGGTCAAAGAAGTTCCCTCACTGTGAATGCCCTATACTAATTAAATCACAATCTGGACTATCTCCTCTCTCCCTCCTCCTCCCCAGCACCTCCTTATTCTATTCAATATGAGATGTGCTTTGTCCTTCCTTCTGAAGAGGACCATCATGGGTGATGTCTTATCTATATGTAAGTTGAATTTGAGTGGAGCACAGTTGCAGAAAGTCTTCAGCCTCACTCTCTCTTCTAGAGTTATTGAAGGCAGGATAAAAATCAGGATGATTCATGATAACTCGGAACACAGTGGATGATCTAGACATCTTTGATGTCTGACCAAGCTCTAAGCATTCCACTCTACCTTCAATAGCCTTGGTGGCCATTGGAACAAAATGTTCTCCCATTCCACCAGGAAAAGTCTTCACATGCTTAGAGTGGAAATCCCCCTAACTCATCAACAGGTTTGAGGTCTGTCGATTACCTTCAAATAGTTTAACTCATCTGCCAAGAGTGTTTACTGGGACATGGTCACTGCACATGCCACAGATGAGAGTTGGGTAACAGGTGGCCATCAAAGGTGGAAGAGCAGACCGAGGAAGGGCTTGTAAACCATCATATCGAGGATGCTAGTCCTCTCTGAACACCCCATGCAAATCTTAGTACTATGGCAGACAGAAATATAGACATGGAGAGACATAGAGAAGGATAGAGAGATGATAGACATTAGATAGAGAGATAAACAGCATTTATTTAGTGTTTACTATGTGCCAATGCTTCCTCAGTGATCTTCAGTCATCCTGATGAGTATCCGGTCACTGGACTCAGAGGGCTCTGGAGGAGAAGGTGAGACTGGTGACTGCATAGCCCTCCCTCCCTCAAATCCAAGT
Source organism: Gymnobelideus leadbeateri (assembly GCA_011680675.1). NCBI lineage: Eukaryota > Metazoa > Chordata > Mammalia > Diprotodontia > Petauridae > Gymnobelideus > Gymnobelideus leadbeateri. Next base: position 136,339 of record WOXC01005844.1, on the reverse strand, counting down.
CAACTGAAAGTCACATCATAATCTCCTTGGTGCCATGGTCCTCTTTAAAAACAAAGGACAGGCACAATGTGCCAAACACTCAACTATGGGATATGGGCCTAAGAATCTCCTCATTACTTTAAAATAAAGTCTTTGAAAACATCCAGCAATTAATCTGCCTTGGATACTACCTAAGATAGACCTATTTTATGCTGAACTCCATTTTATTATGAATACTCCAACGGCAACTTTACCCTATATTAATAATCAAAGGATTAGAAGTTTAGATCAATTGTGAAGTTATAAATAAATAAATTCACATTTAGAAGATAGTCTTATATACTTTATATTTTTGCTTATTTAAAATTTTATTTTGAAGAACTGAGTTATAGGGGCAGATAGGTGGCACAGTGAATAGAGCACCAGTCCTGGAGTCAGGAGGACCTGAGTTCAAATGTGACTTCAGACACTTAACACTTACTAGCTGTGTGACCTTGGGCAAGTCACTTAACCCCAATTGCCTTGCCTTCCCCCATCCAAAAAGATAAAAACAAACCAAAAAAAGAACTGAGTTACAGTTGATTAACTTCAGTTTTCAACAGTTACTAAATTTCTCTGATGTGTGGAACACTGATCAATGCTGGTGGAAATGGAAAGATTCAAAAGCTCCAGCAGCAAAGTAACTCAATGGTCCAGTGCATGTAGTGTCAGACTTGGAGTCAGGAAGTCCTGGGTTCACTTTCTGCCTAAGACAGTTACTAGCTGTGTAAACAACACATGTTATCAGACTCCTTCAATGTATTGATTAGTTATACTAAATTTCCATATTATTCTATACTATATGCCATATTTTTAAAAATCAACAACAATTTATTTTTACAATGACATGGTCCTGATAATTATGGCAAATACTATCTATCAGTAAACAAGGTCATTTATAATCTACTGGGTGCTAGTCAGTTCACATTTGGTTGTTCTTACAAAGAGATTAGATTTTATTTAAAGAAAACTCTATAAAATAGGGCTATACAAAAGTGGAATAAGTTCAAATCTAGCTTCAGATACTTACTAGCTGTATGACCTTGGGCAAGTCACAACTTCAATTTACCTCAGTTTCCTCAACTGTGAGATGGGGATAATAATAACATCTAACTCCCAGGGTTTTTATGAGGAAAAATGAGATAATATTTATAAAACATTTAGCACAGTCTCTCTCACATGGTAAGCACTATATAAAAATACTATTTTATTATTGTTACCCCTCATCAGTTCTTCAAAGGAAGAACTGAGTGACTACTAGTCAATTATTTGTAGAAGTCCTTTTTCTTTTGAATCATTATTACATTTTATTTTAATTTATGGAATAAAACAAGCATTTCCATAATATTGTACAATAAAAAATGATTGCACTTGAAACTGCAAATCTACTATGAATGAATTAGGGGGATCCATTTTTCAGATACATATTGAACTAGATGCCATTGTGGTTTTTCCCAACTCTTAAATTCTATGATTCTATGATACTTGTCTTCTTTCTGACATGGAAGCTTAGCCAACTGTCATCACAGACTCAGAAATATTGAGCTAAATATAAGAAAATGGAAAAAAAAACAGCCTCTCTGCTTAAATTCTGTGGAAGCATGAACCTGCATGCTTTGAAAAATGTTATTAAGACCCAGACAGGTAGGAATTTCTTACCAGATGCTGGTTACAGCAACCAGGTGGGACACACACATTCCCCAACAGCAGAGAATATTTCTTTTATGTTTCAGATGAGTTCATATTCAAAGAGATAGGACACTTTCTGTATCCTTTACAATGGATATAGGGGGGAAACAGTGAAATATAATAGATGCTTCATATTATAAAAGATAAAGGTAAAAGTTGGGTTCTAAATCGTGAAGTTACTTTGTACTCATACCCCCATGCATCAGTAGTCAAACAATTAAAATAATGCAAAATACAGGGAATACGAAAAATGCCCAGCATAACTGAACTTCTTTTCAATGTTTCAGAAGGCACTTTAGGACTTGATAGTGCCTCAGGATGACCATCATGAACCTCAATGATTACTTTGCTGTAAATTTGAAAGGCATAGTGGAGAGAGCTAGGGACTGGAACCAGGGAAATCTGGGTTCATATCCTTCCTCAGAGACTTACTAGCTGTGTTATCCTGGGCAAATCACCTCGCCACTGCCTACCTGGTTTTCCCTCATCTACAAAGTGGGGATAATGATAGTATTTGCTCCATGGAGTTGTTGTATGGATCAAATGAGATACAGTATGAACTATGTACCCTCTAGATTTCCTTTCAGTTCTAAATCTTTCTATAATGCATAAAATGTTGTCTAAATGTTGATGACTAGCATTGTTATTTTTCTTATTTTTATGAAGGAGCTCCAGTTGATAGAAAATTCCAGGGGCGGCTAGGTGGCACAGTGAATGGAGTACCAGCCCTGGAGTCAGGAGGACCTGAGTTCAATTCTTCCTCAGACACTTAACACAAAAACTGGCAATGTGACCTTGGGCAAGTCATTTAACCCCAATTGCTCTCCCTTCTCCCTTCCAAAAAACAAACACAAATAAATAAGTAAATAGATTAATGAATGAATAAATAAACAAATGAATGAATGAATAAGCAAACACAGATAGATAGATAGATAAATGAATAAACAAACAAATAAAAAGTACTATCTATGACTGATTGTTTGTAATCTACATATACCAAAATGTTTCAGTGTAGAATAATAAATCTAGCTTGCATATCATTCTTTGGTTAGCCATTTGCTCATTGAACATCTCTCCATCCTAACTAGTATTCATCTTTCTCTTGAAAGTTTGGATAGTAGTTTAGCATAGTGCCTGGCACATAGTAGGTGCTTAATAAATGTTGATAGATTGGTGTACTATTTAATATACTCAAATCCTCAAATAGATATGTGATATTATGAATTTGGATGCTCACTTCAATTGCAGATTGCAATTTACCCAAGCTGACCCATCTTGTATGACTCTTGTCTATGTCCTCCCAAATGTTCATGCTAGAGAGTCTATTCAACATGCCAAGGGTTTCCTTGGTTTTCTTGTAGTATCACAAGGATACCAGTAGAACACTCTGGCTGTCTTCTTGTCATCTCTTGCCTTTGCCATGTGACAAACTCAGCTTCTTTTCTTAACATATGCATCCCTGATGACATCTGAGGAAGATATTAATTGTTCAATTGTTGTTGAACAATTGTTCAACAACAATTGAAATCATTCAATTATAACTGAACAAAATATGTTCAATTCAAGTAGCATTTTTAAGAATTTATTACAACTTTATTAACATAGAAACCAATCTTAAATATAAAATAAAAGAAACACATATATTTATGAATTATTAAAGTAACCATAACAATATGAATGTGTGCTTGTTTTAAGTGCAAAATTTCTCAAAATGTGGTATTTCTATGACACTGTTGCTACCAATAGTTCTTTTTCAGCTATTTATATATATTTTTCCTTTTATTATGTCCCTCCCATTATTACCTCTCCCATTGACCAAATAAAACCAAAAAGGAAGTCCTTACTCTGGCATATCAAACTGACTGTGTCAGAAAATATATGCCTCTTTCTACACCTTAAGTTCATCACCTCTTTGGAAGGGGGTGAGTGAGTGCTATGTTTATTTCTTTTGGACTAGAGTTTTATCATGGATTTGACTTGGTTTCTAACTCTAATTAAAGTTCAGTTCTTTCAAAACTGATTTTCTCAATAACATTGTTATAAATTTTGCGCTAGTTTTACTCACTTTGATGTGTATGAGTTCATGAATGTCTTCTTAGTTTCTTCAGAAACTGTCCATTTTGTCATTTCTTCTGAAGCAATAACATTCCATTCCATTCATATACTATAACTTATTTAGCCATTCGCCTAGAGGAGGATACCCCTTTAGTTTCCATTTTCGGCAAACATGGAAAGAATTGCTATAAATATTTTTGCACATATAGGTCCTTTCTTTCTTTGATAGAGATAGTAGTGGCATTGTTAGGTTAAAGGATATGCATATTTTAGTAAAATCTGGGGCATAGTTTCAAATTTCTTTACAGAATGTCTTGACCAATTCATGCTCCACTAAGAGTACAAAAATGTGCCTGTTTTCCCACAGCTCTTCCAACATTTGTCATTTTCCCTTTTTGTTATCTTTACTTGACATAGTCTTCAAGGAAAGAAATCCAAGCTATCAATAGCTATATTAATAGATGCTCAAATTCTCTAATAATTATAGAAATACAAATTAAAGCAACTCCATGGCTCCGCCTTACTCCCATCACATTGGCAAAGATGACAAAGATTCAAAATAACAAAAACTGGAAGAGCTGTAGGAAAACAGGAATATGAATGAACTGCTGATGGGGCTGTTAATTGGTCCTGCCATTTTCACAAAGTCACTAAACTATATGAAACCTTTGATCAATATAGAGTCATAAGTCAAGTAGAGGAATTACCTACTTGTTAGTTAATAGTTACACAAATTATGGCATATAAGTGTAATGGAATATCATTTACCACAAGTGATGACAAAATGGACAGCTTTAGAGGAAACTGGGAAGACCTTTATGTGAAAAGTAAATAAAACTAACAGGATAATTTATAAAATAACAACATTATAAAGAAAAACAACTTTGAAAGACTTCAGAAATCTTACCAATGCAATGCTGAACTATGAATCTTTAAAGAATTGAAGATTGATCATAATACCCACCTCCTGACAGAGGGTTGATGCAAAGTAGGACACACATTTACACGCACACAATATACAAACACACACATATACATATGTATATATATTATATATGCATACACATATATGTAGAGAGACGTGGGGCAGTAAAAGGGAGACAGAGAGAAAGAAAGGAGGGGAGGGAGAAAAACACAGAAAGACACAGAGACAGAAGAAGGAAGAAGTCTGACCATCCATCCAAAATGAAACTCCCAAGAGCATTCTATATCACGCATTTCATTTCAAATAGATTATACAGAGAAAGCTTGGACCACTATTCCTTTGTTATTAGATATTGGATGTCCTAGGAACAGGGCTCATAACATGTTTCCACTAATAAGCTTTTGGCTTTCATTATTCAGTTTGGGGAGGGCAGTGAGAGAAAGATAACAAATGCTATAAAATAATAAATATGTTTATGCTAATACATAGTACATACCTACATACATAGTAAATTCAACAAGCATGCCAACCACATGCAATGTTTTATATTAGGTACCACTGGTCCAAAGTCTGAAATGAAAAACAACACCTGTCCTCAAGGTACTTATATTTTGTATTAAAAATATATATAAACAGGCAAGTTAATACCAAGTAATTTGAGATTGGAGAAAGCTCTACTGATCTGGAAAAAAGACTCAGGAAATGGCATATGAACAGAACATTGAAAGAAACTAAGAATGATGGCCCTATGAGAGAAACCGAGTTAGTCTAAAGGTGAGCAGGAACTTATAACTATGTTTGCAAATTAATTTAGGGCCCCGCTGATGTAGTCAACAGGTAATTTTTTCATTTTCTATAGTGAATAGCAAACTTTGATCTCTGGAATCTCAGTGGTAGCTCCAGGGTCATCAATATTACCAGATGCAAAGTTAAACCAACTTTTGCAGATGAGAGATGCCTTTAGACTAGCCACGATAAAATGTAACCCACCAGATGAATTTCTGTGATATGATTGCAAAATGAACCTTTTTTTTTTAAACAGGCAAAGGAAGGGGCAGTCAGTCTGAGATTTACACCTGATTTGTGTTATAGTAATCTTTGAAATTAAGAAGTGTATCCTTGCATTTCATTAAATTCTGGCTAATGAGATAACTGTCTTCCCAAGGAGGGAATGATAAAGTACTCATGCCATAAAGCATAAATTAATACTGCAAGGTTAAACACTGGAACTAACTCATGTTTCAACAAAAGCCCCTACCAGCAGTTAAATTAACTGACATAAATACCATAAAATCTGTCTTTATTTTAGTTTCAGATGATGCTTCTTTTTACACCCCTGCTTTCAGTTTGTATAACTCATTTTTGCACATCATTGCATGCCCCATTTGCCATTTAAAGAATCAGCTACAACAGGGGAAAAAAGATTTAAGGAATCAAATACTCGGAGGGGGAAAAAGCTGGTGGGTCTCGGGGATATCTTACTGGATAGCATTAGTGCTGGGGGAAAAATACCACAATAGACAGCCATAGTTCAAAGAAACAGTTAATTATGAGACGACCAGCCCAAAGAAATCGACTTTTTTAAAGCCTTTGATAGACATTTGGGGGAAAAAATGCTAAAGAAAACCTGTGGTGATAATAGGTTTGATATATATTCTGGCAAAAATTATATCACATTAATGAGGTGGCTTAAAGGGCTCATGCATTTTGTAGGAGGCATTTCAATGTATTAGTATAATTAGCAGTGATGAGAAAACTGTTTGGAACTGAATTACCTCTCACGAGTTCATTTGAGCTATATGAAATTACACCATGCAAGAAGGGAAATTATGGAGCCATCCAGAGAGAGTTCATGCCTGATTTGATCATAGCCACTAATTGGATGATCATTTTCGTAAAGCTTTTCAAATGCTTGACAGTTTCTGCCTCTCATTTTTTTTAATGGACAAGCTCTTTATTTCTTGCACGAAGCCACCAAACATAGGTTTGTTCGAGATTTGGGTGTTGCGGCAGGGACCTTACAGGTGTAATTGTCACAATCTGAGCAACCTTTGTCCCTTAATTAGCTGCTTTTGGGGAACCCCTAATGAGAGTTGCTGTTCTCGTTAACAATCTTAGAGAATACCTGATGAGTGAGCTCTCGAAATCTGATGCATGTCAGCAGACGCCATATGACAGCAATTTAATGAAGTTAAGAACTGACCTGGTTCGGATGGAGAGAAGAGTTATTTGTGTTATACTCCTTTTGATTCCTGTTAGTCTGAACACTGTGTGTGTGTGTGTGTGTGTGTGTGCGCGCGCGCGCATCTGTGTATGTGTGTGTATGTGTATGTGTTTAGAGTAAATTGAGTATTCTAGTGAAGGATAATAGAAAGGTGAAGGGTACAAGAAGGAGAGCTTATTAATGGAAATATGTTATGAGCCCTGTTCCTAGGACATCCAGTATCTAATAAAAGAGGAATAGTGGTCAAAGCTTTCTCTGTATAATCTATTTGAAATGAAGTGCGTGATATAGAATGCTCTTGGAGTTTCATTTTGGATGGATGGTCAGACTTCTTCCTTCTTTTCTCTTTTACTCTTCTTTTTTATTTGGATTTCTAATGCTTTTCTTGTTTGAATCATTTCCATTTCAGTAATGTAAGCTTTTTGTCACCACATTTGGGCTTGGTGTTATCTAGAGTGGAAATTATTATTACTTAAAAATAATATTTTTATTAAATGATATGCATAACCTGGTAAACCAAGGAGGGAAGCTATTATTGAAGACATGCTACTCAATTTGTGGCTGAAAAAGAAAGATGTGACACTAAACCAAAGACTCTCATCTAGATAGTGAGGTATGGTTTTGTCAGGGGAGAGGAAGTAAAATTTTAACATATAGAATGAAACTGATTATAACACACGCATATATAGAGTGACATATATACACTTTATGAATACATGTAACATTTTAATTATATTATAATTTAATCTTTGTGTTAGAATACTAGTGAATCCTTTGATTTTCCTTTATTAATTTTTATCGTCAAGAGTCACACTAACATCAGTACTGAAGTGTAAAAAAACAGAGATGAGTGACTTTTCTAGGGTTAACATGATGAGCAACATATCAAGAGTGTGAACAGAGGTCTCCTGACTCTGAAACTTGTATTATTCCATCTACCCTATGGTCATTCCTTCTACTTATATACACCAAACCCACCCAGGCCTTCTGGTTTCCTGTCCATTTCTTATTTTTAAATCCTCTATAGAATACCTACCCAAGGTAAATTAAGACCTTTCTCTTATTTTTTTTATATTTTCTGAATTATTTAAAGGGCATCAATTAAACATTAAAATACACAAGAGAAAAGAAGGAACTTGATAAAACAATACAATCAAGCAGTGAAATCTGGGTACCATCATGCCGAATTTAATATACACCTAAAAAATAAGGTGTACATTGCCAAGATTCATGGTTTCGTATGTGGGTATATACATTTACATATATACATGCATATGTATGCCATCTATCAAACATCTATGTATCTATTTCTCTCTCATCGAACATCTATATCTTTATTCTCTCTCTCTCTCTCTCTCTCTCTCTCTCTCTCTCTCTCTGGCTGGATAAAGATATAACATTCAAATTGTCTATCCATCCTATACTCCTATTATATTACTGAGTGGTCTACCAATAGAGATAGATATCTATATATATATAGATATAGCTATATACACATATAAATACACACACACACACACATATATATATTAATTCCATGTAAGATTTTAAAGAATATATATCACATAAATGTGCATTTTTCAATGCCAGATTTTAAAGACACCCTATCAGGGATAAGTACAGTTTTAGGATGGAACACTAGAATAAATGATGTAACTGGGTTGAGAACAGACCCAGAAAAGACAAGTAACTGGCCCAAGACTGCATGCTGCTCTAGACTAGCAGAGCAAGGACCCAAACCTAGGTCTCCTGACTCTGAATACTTTTCCTTTATTTCCACTATATCATGCTTCCTACCTTTAAACTGTGCATAAGACTGACCCTGTGGCTAGGGAGAGATAGCAGGGCTTTAGTAGGAACAAAAAGGCACGTTGTATCTTCAATTGCCTGGCATTACATAGCTGTGCCTGCCTGAGAAAGAACATAGCTAGGCCTATGGGGGGAGGAGGAATCAAAAAGTAGCATGTTGATGATGCTACTATATCATCAAAGGATGGAGGGGGAAATACAAATGGGTGTTTAGGCTCACATAACTCTCTAACTCTTATGTTGTAGAGTCATAGAAACAGCTTTTGAGAAAGACTTTCATCCTTGGAAGGATAACTTGTGGTATTTTATTTTAACTAAACTATGATGAAATCATTGGAGGCCACATAGGAAGAAGCAAAACCATGGGGATGCTATTAACAGTTGTGTAATTCCAGTTCATGTGGGAATGTGGATTCCACTTAGCCAAAAAACAATAGCATCCAAGGAAAGAAAAAAGAACAAGTGACTGTCATTGTTTTGAATTGTTCCTGAGCATTTCCATTATGCCATGAATTTTAAGTCACATTTCATTTCATTAGCATTCATTTTATTGGTGTACCACATGTGTAGTACCATAATATTAGTATAAAGAAATAATATGATTTTGAGTGTTGGCTTATACAACTTACAGAGAGTGCTTATCAAACATTCAAGGGAACTGCACATCAAAAAAATGGCTTTCATATTTAGCCCAGTTTTTTCTGTTTTCCAGTTCTCTGGATAGTTGGTAGAAAATTATGGAAGTGTCTTGATGCTTATTAGATCCAACAGTGGTCCTTATTTTAAGTAATTAGCCAGTCATTTCTTGAGTGCCTAGTATATACTACATTCTATAATGCAGGGATTCTGAACGTGTTCTGTGTCATGTATCCCTTTGTCTGGTGAGACTTTTGGACTCCTTTGCAGAATAATTTTAATGTACAAAACAAATAGGATTACAAAGTACATCAATTATATTGAAATTCAGTTACTAAAATTAGAAAAAAAAATCAGGGGCCTATCTTATAAAGGATCCAGTAGAATAATACATGCCGTTTGCCCTCAGAGAGTTGGCAGCCTTATCTAAGGTCAGTTTAGTATTTTCTTCAGAATCTCAGATGATGTTTAGTGCGTGGAGGGTACCTTATTAAGATTAAATGATGGATTCAATGAAGTCATCACACAAGAGGAATGTGTTTAAGATCTACTCTTTGCCAAGTGCTATGCTATGTTTGAGTGAAACAAATAAAAATATGAAGAAAGGATAAAACAATCCCTTTTCTCAGGGAGCTTACATCTTAATGGTGAGATAAGGATAAGTATAAGCAGAATAAATATAAAACAATAAATACAAGGTAATTGGGGGATCTGAGGGCATCCCCATATCTCATAGGTATGATATGGGTGATGAGCCAGCAAAAAAGAATGAGAAATGGTCAAGTAGGAGAGAGAAGAATCAGGAAAATAGTGTGACTAAAAGCCAGAAACAAATGCATTTCTAGAAAAGAGGGCAGTCAATAGTGACAAATGCTAGAGAAAAGTCAGGATTGATGAGGCTCAAAAAATTTGGAGATTAATAGGCCATTGGTGACTTTGGAGAGAATAACTTCAGTTGAATAATGAGACTGGACCCACATCATAAAGAGATGGGGAGTATGTGATAGGAAAAAAAATGTGGGTAACAAGTGTAGGCAGCTTTTTGTAGGAGTTTGGCTTAGAAATGGAGGGGAAATATAGATTGATAGCTTGTGGGGATGGATTGATAGCACAAAAAAACTGAAGTTAAGGCAACAGAATATGGAAATACACAACTCTGGTACAGGGTATAGAATTCAGAGGATGGAGATGTTAAGATAGACTGCTGTGTTCAGGGAAGGAAGCCAAATAAAGAGAACATTAAAACTAAAGTTTAGTAACTTAGACTTGATGTCATAAGCAATTTGTGTAGGTATGTGGGGAGGGGAGGAGTGTTTTATGGTGATTTCATTGTTACGAATAACTTTAGATGAGGAAACTCTCTCTACCAAGGTAGATCAGCAACTGTTCTGCAATTTACAGTCTTAAAGAGTGAGGGAATTCCCACAATAAAAATTAGATTGCTTTTGATATCAGAATGCTATTTATTTTTTAATTAATTTTTAATTTTCAACATTCACTTTCGTAAGCTCTTAAGTTTTAAATTTTCTTCACCTCCCTCCCCTGACCCTTCCCTAAGATCACATGTAATCTGATATAGGCTCTACATATACATTCTTTTTAAAAATATTTTCACATTAGTCATTTTGTATTGAAGAATAATAAGGAATAGGAGGAATCATAAGAAAAACAAAACAAACCAAAAAAGAAAGCCAATACTATGCTTCAAACTGCATTCAGACTCTATAGTTCTTTCTCTGAATGTGGATGGCATTTTCCATCATGAGTCTTTTGGAATTTTCTTAGGTCCTTGAATTTCAGAGAAGAGCTAAGTCTATCAAAGTCAGTCATTGCACAATGTGGCTGTTACTGTGTACAATGTTCTCATGGTTCTGCTGTCTTCATGCAGGATTAGTTCATAAAAGCCTTTCTAGATTTTTCTGAGGTCCACCCGCTCATTCTTTCTTATAGCACAATAGAATTCCATTACATTCATATAACACAACTTGTTCAGCCATTCCCTAGTTGATGGGCATCTGTTCAATTTCTAGTTCTTGGCCACCACAAAAAGAGCTGCTATAAATAAATTTGTACATACAAGTCCTTTTGCCATTTATATGATCTTTTTGGGATACAGCCCTAGAAGTGGTATTGCTGGGTAAAAGAGTATGCACATTTCTACAGCCCTTTAGGCATAGTTCCAAATTGCTTTTCAAAATGGTTGGATCAGTTCACAACTTCACCAACAATGCATTAGCGTTCAAATTTTCCAACATATTATCCAGCATTTGTAATTTTCTTTTGTCATGATGGTCAATCTGATAGATGTGGTGTTGTAGCTAAGATTTGTTTTAATTTGCATTTCTCTAATCAATAGTGACTTAGATCACTTTTTCATATGAATATAGATAGCTTTAATTTCTTCCTCTGAAAAATGCCTGTTCATATTCTTTTACTATTTATTCAATTGGGGAATGACTTGTGAATTTGAGTCAGTTTTCTAAATATTTTAGAAATGAAGCCTTTATCAGAGACACTGAGTGGAAAAATACTTTCCCAATTTTCTGTTTCCCTCTTAATCTTGGTTGCATTGGTGTAAATTTTGTGCATGGTGCAAAAACTTTTCAATTTAATGTAATCAAAATTATCCATTTTGCATTCCATATATTTCCTATCTCTTGTTTTTTCATAAATCTTCTGTTCTCCATGAATCTGACAGGTAAACTATTCTTTTTTTTTTTTTTTTTGCTTTTGCTTTTTTTTGGAGGGCAATTGGGGTTATTACTTGCCCAAGGTCACATGGCTACTTCTTATGTTAAGTGTCTCAGGCTGGATTTGAACTCAGGTCCTCCTGTCTCCAGGGCTGGTGTTCTATTCACTGTGCCACCTAGCTGCTCTCCAGGTAAACTATTCTTGCTCTCCCAGTTTGCTTCTAGTATCAGTCTTTATATCTAAATTGTGTACCCATTTTGACTTTATTTTGGTATATGGTGTAAGATTTTGGTCTACATCCAGTTTCTGGCATACTATTTTCCAGTTTTCCGAGAAGTTTTGCTGGAGTCTTTGAGTTTATCAAATAGTAGATTACTATAGTCATTACTACTGTGTCCTGTGTATCTAATCTATTCCACTGATCTACCACTCTGTTTCTTAGCCAATAGCAAGTAGTTTTGGTAGTTGCTGCTTTATAATACAATTTAAGATCTGGTATGGCTCGTCCACCTTCCCTAGCATTTCTTTTCACTAATTCCCTTGATATTCTGGAAAATTTGTTCTTCCAGAAGAATTTTGTTATTATTTTATCTAGCTCTATATTTTTTTATATTTTGATTGGTATGGCATTGAGTAAGTAAATTAATTTAGGTAGAAGTGTCATTTTTATAATATTAGCTCAGCCTACCCATGAGCACCTGATGTTTTTTTCCAATTATTTAGATCTGAATTTATTTGTGTGAAAAGTGTTTTGTAATTGTGTTCATGTAGCTTCTGTGTTTGTTTTGGCAAGTAGACCCCTAAGTGTTTTATAATGTCTACAGTAACTTTAAATGGAATTTCTCTATCACCTGCTCTTGGGCTCTGTTAGTAATATATAGAAATTCCAGTGATTTATGTGGATTCATTTTATATCCTGCAACTTTGCTAAAGTTGTTTATTATTTCAAATAGTTTTTCATTTGATCCTCTGGGTTTCTCTAAGTATATCATAATGTAATCTGTAAAAAAGTTTCTTCTTTGTCTGTTCTAATTCCTTCTGTTTATTTTCCTTCTTTTATTGCTAAAGCTAACATTTCTAGCAACATATTGTATAAGAGTGGTGGTAATGGACATCTTTATTTCACTCCCAATCTTTTGGAAATACTTCTAGCTTTTCCCCATTACATATAATACTTGCTGATGGTTTTATGCAGATGTTATTTATCATTTTAAGGAAGGCTCAATTGATTCCTATTCTCTAGCACTTCTTTTATTTTTTATTTTTTTATTTTTTTCCAAATGCTTTATTAACTTCTGGTTTACATCATTCATTTCCGCCAGATTATGAGTTACATTCCCCCCCCCATTTTTCCCCTATCCACCACCCCAGAATAGCGGTCCCACAAGATATCCCCTCATGCAATCTGCTCTCTCCCATATCTTCTCCGATTCCCCTTCAACTTTTGCAGTAGGGCATGGTAAATCTCTATGCCCCAATGCCTGTATATCTTATTTCCCAATTATATGTAAAATAGTATTAATAATAGTACTTATATATTTTAAAACATTAGATTTTAACACTTCGATTTCCAGATTCGTTCCTTTCCTCCCTTGTCACCCACCCGTGCTGGGAAGATAAGCAATTCAATATATGTTGTATATGTATAGCTATGCAAAAATTACCATAGTAGATATATTGTAAAAGACTCATTATATTTTCCTTCCTCCTATCCCACCTCCCATTTGGTTTATTCCCTACTTTGATCCAGTCCCTTTTCAAAAGTGGGTGCTCCCAAATTCCCTCCCACCCAGCCTGCCTTCCCTTCCATTATTCCCCCTTTCATCCCCTTCCCTCTACTCTCCTATAGGGTGAGATATCCTATTTAGTATGTATGTCTTTCTCTCCCTGAGCCAAATTCAATGAGAATAAGGTATTGAATTTTTGCCTTCCTGTTCTTCCCCTCCCTTGTATCCATTTTCCCTTGCCTCTTCTATATGAGATAGTTTACCCCATTCTGTCTCTCCCCATTTCCTCTAGATATATTCCTCTCTCACCTCTTAATTTCACCTTTTAAGTATCATCCCTTCCTATTAAATTCGACCTGTGCCCTCTATCTATGTATACCTCTAAACATATATATACACATATTCACATATGTATTCATGTGCCCATATACCCTTCTTCAACTATTTTCATACTGAGAAAGGTTTCATCAGTTACACTTATTGTTTTTCCATGTAGGAATGTAAATAGTTCAACTTCGATAAGTTCCTTTTGATTTCTTTTCCCTGTTTACCTTCTCAGGCATCTCTTGCTTCTTGTGTCTGAATGTCAAATTTCCTATTCAACTCCGTTTTTTTCCTCAAGAATGCTTGAAAGTCCTCTATTCCACTGAATGACCATATTTTCCCCTGAAATATAATACTCAGTTTTGCTGGGTAGGTGATTCTTGGTTTTAATCCCAGCTCCTTTGCCCTCCAGAACATCATATTCCATGCCCTTCTATCCCTCAGTGTAGAAGCTGCCAGATACTGCACTATCCTGATTGTGTTTCCACAATATTGAAATTGTTTCTCCCTGGCTGCTTGTAATATTTTCTGCTTGATCTGGGAATTCTGGAACCTGGCTATAATATTTCTAGGAGTTTTCTTTTTGGGATATTTTTCAGGAGGTGATTGGTGGACTCTTTCCACCTCTATTTTGCCCTCTGGTTCTAAAACACGAGGGCAATTTTCCTTGAGAAATTCTTGAAGGGTGATTTCTAGATTCTTTCTTTGATCATGGTTTTCAGGTAGTCCAATAATTTTTAGATTGGCTCTCCTGGATCTATTTTCCAGGTCAGTGGTTTTTCCCATGAGATATTTCACATTGCCTTCTATTCTTTCATTTGTTTGGATCTGCTTAACAGAATGTTGATTTCTCATAAAGTCACTAGCTTCCATTTGCTCCAGTCTAATGCTGAAGGAATGATTCTCCTCAGTGAGTTTTTGAGATTCTTTTTCCATCTGGCAAATTCGACTTTTTAAGGCGTTCTCCTCATTGCCTTTTTGAGCCTCTTTTGCCATTTGCATTAGTCTTTTTTTAAGGTGTTATTTTCCTCAATCAGGCTGTTGACTCTCATTTCATACTTTTCTTGTATCATTCTCATTTCTCTTCCCAATTTGCCCCCACTTCTCTTATCTGCTTCTTAAGGTTTTCTATGGCCTGTAACCAGCTCGTATTTTCATTTGAGGCTTTTGGTGCAGGAGTTCTGACCTCCCAGTCCTCCTCCTGTTCCATGCTTCGATCCTCTTTGCCCTCAAAATAGGAGTCTAATGTTGAATTTTTCTGTTCATTTTGTTTCCTTTGCCTAGGCATGTTGCCACTCAATTACTTGACTTTTGGGCTTGTTGCCACAGTAGGACTCGGCCACCAGTCAGGGGAGCTTCTGTCCTAAATTCTGGGGTTTTCTCAGCTGCCAGAGGGATTAGTTGGGTGGCCTCTGTGAAACCTCCACACACTCTGGCAAGCTGGTCACACACTCCAAGACCTCCACCCCAGACCACAATCCAGATCCAAGAGTGTTAAAGCAAGAATGATTACCGCCCCCTCCCCCAGACTAATCACTGGATCCCCCTACAGTCTGCAGGCCAGGAGCTGAAGCTGCAACATGATGGCTGCTCCACATCTCAGTGGTTTCTCACCCACAGTGGAAGAGGCCAACGTGCTCTCCCCACTGTTCCCAAAGTCCATACTGCACTGACCTCTCACTTTGTCCTAGGTATCTATGTGTTGATAATTGTGGAAATGCCAGAGCTGCTGGTGTTCTGGAGTCTCTCCAGCTGGATGCTGGTCCAGCCACCCTGGGGCTAAAACCTCTGACTCACAGGGGCCTGGGCTCAGCTCCCAGAGTGCTGTGCTGGCCACTCCCTGATGGGCTGCCAGGCTGTCCTCAGCAAGAGGTTAGCTACTCTGTGTCATTTTGTGGGTTCTGTAGCTCCAGAGTTTGTTCAGAGTCCTCTTTTATATAAATTGGAAGTGGTGGGAGACAGAGCTGCGTGGAAATTCTATTTCTACTCTTCCATCTTGACTCCATCCCCTCTCTAGTATTTTTAATGGCAATGGGTGTTGTATTTTGTCAAAAGCTTTTTCTGCATCTATAGATAATCATATTGTTTCTGTTAGTTTTATTGTTGATATGATCAATTATGCTGATAGTTTTCCTAATATCGAGCCAGCCCTGCATTCCTGATATAAATTCTACCCAGAATCCTATTTTAAAAGACCAGTTTTGCATCAAGGACCAACTAAGTATCATAAAAATCAATTAATAATTTCACAAATAAAATTTAGCCCTCTTAGTTTTCTTTGTCAACTCTAGGGATACTTCATTTCATTGTTCAAGTGCAGGGTCTGTTATGGAGATAGAAAGATAGATTTTATATTTTATATATATATATAGACATCTATACATATGAATATGTATATATGTGGCCTCCATCCAACTACATTTCATAGTCTGGTCAATAGAATAATTTCATTAATTTACCTTTTATTCTTTCTGGCTCTCTTTTTCATGGTCATGAAAAGATCCTATAATATTCTGCACTTTATGAAATTAGTATAACCCCTTTTATTAGGAGGATCAACTGGAGATCTTCAGTATTCATAAACAATTACTCTTCAATTTGAGCTTTGTTTAAGACATTGTCTCTGACAACAAAGGCTAACATTGATTAGCATAAAGCACAGATATATGATGCAATGGGTAATGCACTGGCCTTGAAGTGAAGGGAGACTTGAGTTCAAATCCAGACTCAATCACTTGCTTGGGCTTCATGACCCACATTTGTAAAGTAGAGATTAAAACAGTATTGCAGTTGATTGTCATTAAAATATTTCTGTTACTATTTATAACATTCTAGTCTCCTCACTTCACAAGGAGGAGAAAAGTTCATAAATGAAAATAAACATTTTAAATAAATTAACATGTGTTAATTGATGTATATAAAAATAAATGAATGAGAGGGCGGAGCCAAGATGGCGGAGTAGAAACAGCTCTTCCAAGCCTCTCTGCCCCCAGATTCCCCACAAACTATGTTAAAAAGGACTGTGAACAACTTCTGGAGCCCCAGCACCCACAGAACGACACAGAGAAGCTAACCTCCCGCTGAGGACAGCCCAGCAGCCCTGCAGGAAGGACCAGCGCAGCAGTCTGGGAGCCGGCAACTCGCAGAGCGCAGGAGCCCAGCCAAGCCGAGCCCAGGTCCTCGTGAGCCGAGGTTTTAGCCCCAGGGCGGCAGGGCCAGCAGCCAGCTGGAGGAACCCCAGAACTCCAGGAGCTGTGGCGATTCCAGAATTATCAACATAGACATGCCTAGGACAAAGTAAGAGGTTAGTGTCCTATGGACTTTGGGACCTGTATTTGGGGAATGCGTCAGCTCCCTCCCCTGGGGGCTAGAAGCCACTGAGGAGACACGCCACTTTGTAGTTTTCAGAGGCAGGTCTGGCTCCCAGCCTACAAATCATGGGGAGATCCAGTGATCAGTCTTGGGGGGTAATCGCTCTTGCTTTAACCTCCCTGGATCTGGATTGTGATCTAGGGTGGAAGTTGTGGGTGGGTTTACAGCTTGCCAGAAACGGAAGTTGCCCCCCACACGTTCGGGACGAAAATTCCTCTAGCTGGCCTTAAAGCCATAGTGTGGCAATAAGCCCAAAAGTCAAGCAATTAAGTGGCAACATGCCAAGGCAAAGGAAACAGAAAAATGCAACCCTAGACTCCTATTTTGGGGGCACAGAGCGGGAAAAGGACTGTGAGGTCAGAAGTCCTGCTCCAAAAGCCCCAGGGGAAAACATGAGTGGGTTGCAGGCCATAGAGGACCTTAAGAAGGACTTTAAAAATCAAATAAGAGAAGTGGAGGAAAAATTGGAAAGAGAAATGAGAAGGATGCAGGAAAAGTATGAAATGAGGGTCAACAGCCTGACTGAGGAAAACAACACCTTAAAAAATAGACTAACTCAAATGGCAAAGGAGACCCAAAAGGGCAATGAGGAGAAGAATGCCTTAAAAAGTCGAATTTGCCAGATGGAAAAAGAATCTCAAAAGTTCACTGAGGAGATTCATTCCTTCAGAGTTAGACTGGAGCAATGGAAGCTAGTGACTTTATGAGAAATCAAGATGCTGTTAAGCAGATCCAAACAAACGAAAGATTAGAAGGCAATGTGAAATATCTCATGGGAAAAACCACTGACCTGGAGAACAGATCCAGGAGAGACAATTTAAAAATTATTGGACTACCTGAAAGCCATGATCAAGGAAAGAACCTAGAAATCACCCTTCAAGAAGTTCTCAAGGAAAACTGCCCTGATGTTTTAGATCCAGAGGGCAAAATAGAGGTTGAAAGAATCCATAGATCACCTCCTGAAAAAGATCCCAAAAAGAAAACTCCCAGGAATATTATAGCCAGGTTCCAGAATCCCCAGATCAAGGAGAAAATACTCCAAGCAGCCAGGAAGAAACAATTTCAATATTGTGGAAACACAATCAGAATAGCCCAGGACCTGGCAGCTTCTACACTGAGGGATCGAAGGGCATGGAATATGATATTCCAGAGGGCAAAAGAACTGGGAATGAACCCAAGGGTCACCTACCCAGCAAAACTGAGTATTTTGTTTCAGGGGAAAATATGGTCATTCAGTGGAATAGAGGACTTTCAAGCATTCTTGAGGAAAAAACCAGAATTGAATAGAAAATTTGACATCCAGACACAAGAAGCAAGAGATGCCAGAGAAGGTAATCAGGGAAAAGAAATCAAAAGGAACTTATCAAACTTGAACTATTTACATTCCTATATGGAAAAGCAATAACTGGGACTGATGATATCTTTCTCACTATGAAAATAATGGAAGAAGGGGGTCTGGTCATATGAATACATATGTGAATGTGTGTGTATATGGTTACAGTTATATGGATAGAGGGCATAGGTTGAATTTGTTGGGAAGGGAGAATACTCAAGGGATGAAATTATGAGGTGAGAGAGGAAAGTGGCAAGAGCAGATGGGGAGAGACAGGCTAGGGTAAACTATCTCATGTAGAAGAAGTAAGGGGAAGTGGTTGCAAAGGAGGGGAGAATAGGGAAGGCTAAAAAGGCAAAACCACATTCACATTGAATTTGGTTCAGGGAGAAAATGACATACATACTAAATGGGATATCTCAACCTGCAGCAGGATAGGGAGAAGGGGGATGAGAGGAGGGATGATGGATGGGAGGGCATCCTTGGGGTGAGGGGAGGTTGGAAGTACCCACTATAGAAAAGGGACAGGATCATGTAGGGAATGGACCAGGTGGGGGCTGGGATGAGTGGGAGGGAATTATAAGCAGCCTTGTACAATATATCTACTATGATAATGTTTTGCATAGCTAGACATGTACAACATATACTGAATTACTTATCTCCCAAGAAGGAATGGGTGACAAGGGAGGAAGGAAATGGATCTGAAATTTGAGGTCGTAACATTAAATGTTTCAAATATATATAAATACTATTAGTAATACTCTTTCGCTTGTAATAGGGAGATAAGATGTGCAGGCATTGGGACACAAATATTCACCTTCCTCTAATGGAAAACTCGATGGGGGTATGGGAGAAGGTATGGGAGAGAGCAGATTGGAGGAAGTGATATCTTGTGGGACTACTATTCTGGGAGGTTGGGTAGGAGAATAATGGGGGGAAAATGATTGTAACTCAAAATCTGGCAGAAATGAATGATGTAAAACAGAAGTTAATAAAGCATTTGTTTAAAAAAAAATAAATGAATGAACAAAGGTTTTTAAAAAGTAGTACCTACCTCTAAAGAGTGTTATGAAGATAAAGTGAGATATTTGTAAAATGCTCTGCAAAACTTAAAGCACCATATACATTCTATTTTTATCATGTATCACCCTGTTTTATGTCTAACTGATATAAGTATTTCAATATTGTTGAACAAATTTTGTTCTTTGACTTTATCTACCAGGTATCTTATCTCATCATAACAAATGTGTGTAAGAATACCTTGTTGCATAAACTAAGAGAAGACAGTGAAGCAAATCCACTGTGGGTGTAGCTGTAAATTAATTAAACTGGAAAGTAATTTGGAATTATTTGAGGAAAGTTCCTAAATTGTCCCATTGCTTAGCTCGGCGATTACCCTAATGAGACTATTCCCAAGAAGGCAATCGACAACAAGAAAAGACCCATGAATGCAAAAATGTTTAAAGTAACATTTTTTGTGAGAGTGAAAATCTAGAAACAAGATATGTGCTCAACAAATTGACAAATCACATACTAATCAAATTATGGTGCATGAAACTAATAAAAGATTATTGCATTGTAAGGAATGACAAATAGGAAAAACTCAGAGGGAACTTAAGAAGACTTTTATAAAGTGATACACAGTGAAGAAAAAAGAGCCCAAACTATATCTACAATGAATACAACATAAATATAGTCCAAATGGAAAGAAAAAAACCAATATAGTAGTCAATGCCACTACCATAAAATCAAATTTAAAGTAAATATCTGTCCTTTCCTGATGATCAATAAAGTGATTTTCTGGAAAATTTCTTTGCATGAAGGGGTGGTTGGGACATTTTGTTAGAAAGTATCCATTCTTCCAAGACAAAATCCATCAATGAATTTTTTTTAATATGTACGAGAAAGTCTACCTGTTCCCAACTCATATTTGAATCACTGATAGGCTCAATACATGCATATATTATAATCACAAAGATTTTATACAAATGACACTGTAGGCATATGGATTAGTAGTTACCAATGTCCTATAAAACAGTGGTGTCAAACAAATAGAAATGGGACCCCACTAAATATATCAGGATACCTGAGGACCTCTGATTGATTTAGAAATCTATATGCTATGTATGTTTTATTGTATTTTTATTTATTTTATTAAATATTTACCAATTACATTTTAATCTGATTCAGCCCCATTCAGGAGTGTGGTAGGCTGCCTTCAGGCCATAGGGCATGTGCTTGATACCTCTATTATAAATGATATTTTGATAGGCAATAATACTATCCATGACTTTTTAAAATGGTGTAGTATCTCTGAGATAAAGAAAAAAAATATTCCTTAATATTTTCAAAATGCTCTGGCCCTTAAGATATTTCTTCGGGATATACTTTTTCCATCAGCTGTTATGTTTGGTTTTGACACCACAAAAATCATATTACTGCATGGGGTGACCTCTGCTATACCCTCATACATACTTTTCAAACTTTCTTTTGTGTATTATCTCTCCCCACTGGAGTGTTATCTTCTTGAAGTCAGGATGTGTCTTTTTTTATCTCTATCCCCAATGCTTAGCACAGTGCCTGACACTTAGTAAGTATTTAATGTTTATTGAGTGACTGATTTAGTCTAGTCTAGTTTCTCTTCCTAACTTTCTCTTTTTGTGTGTCACTTCTACTTTTTTATGTAGTGGTATGGCATTTGAGTCCAAATGCGTTGGTTTCTTTATTAGGGTGGTGAGACTAAAACTTTATGGAAATATTACAGTTCCTAGTTCATTATCTGTAATAATTGTGTTCTTTTCACTTTACATTCTTGGAGTGGGTCTCATACCAAGTGCATGACAGACATTTTCCCATCCACTTTTTTTTTCTGCTTTGTAAGGAGATTCTTTGTAATCTTCTACAACCTTTTTTATAATGTTTTAAAATGAGAGTGAACTCTAAACTGGTTTCGTCTTTGTCTTCATTTCTCTGATGAGAAAAGATCTCCAGTATTTATAGGTTGAAGGATTTTCTGCATTCTTTTGGCCTCCTGAATATGGTAAGTGTTTTACAGCAGTTAATCATCTGTAAAAAAAAAAAAAAGATAGTCAAAGTCAATATCCTTATATGTATTGATTTCCCATAGTTCTGACTGAACAGCTTTGTAAAATAGAATGGGGATATTGCAATTGCATGATATCTTTTTATCAATATTCTTTCTTTTAATTTGGTGTTGAACTTGATCTTTGTTCTAACTAGTCAATGATGTAACTAAACATGGAAAACTAATTTGGAAATAGCATTCCTGTGCATTATAATCTTATCACTTTCCATTTTTGTGTTATTTGGTTTTTCAATTTTCACCATGAATATTTTCTGACTCTTCCTGAATGAGATATTATGGTATTCAGTCATGAGGCATCTGAAGTGTCTTCAATATCTTCTATTTCTTAATTCTATAACATATTTTCCAGTATATATTTTCAAGACCTTGTCCCTTGTTACTTTTGCTTTCATCTAATAAAATAATCTGGAAGCTAAGTGGTCCAACACTCTATCCATTGGACCTCTTAGCTTCCAGATTATTTTATTAGATGAAAGATATACTGGAAAATATCTTATAGACAAAACTGGTTTGTTTTTTTGCCTCTTGAAGGGGAAGTAATGAACTACTCTTCCATTTACCTACAATGTCTTTATATCCTTTGATTTCATCGGTATATAGATAATTAAATGTGTGAAATAAAGTGCCCCTGTGTTTCAATTTCAAATGTTGTTCATTGGGCAAAAGATCTAATAATTAGAGTGCACCAATTAAACTGATATCAATAGGTGCCCCATGTTATTCTTTACTATTATTCTGCCTCTTTTTTTCATAAAACACATTTTATTGATCTTTCATTTTTACATCAAGTTCATTTTCTTTTTAAATTTTAATTTTATTATTTTTCTAATTAATAAGAATTTATTTTATATCTCTTGATTTCCCCTGGATAAATCAAAAAAGAAAAAAAACCTATGTGAATGGTCAGGTGCAACAACACTGCGCATTGACTAAATTTTTTAAAATGTATCTCAGATTCTTCATTTTAAGATTATCACCTTTCTGGTGGGAGGTGGGTACAATCTTCACTTTTGGGTCTTTTGAATACTAGTTGTTTTTTAATCAATCAGAGATCTAGTCCTTCAGGGTTATTTTTCCTCATAATTTTTTCACCATATAAAATTTTTCCTTTGTACTACTCATATTATTCTGTATCAATTCTTGGAGAGCTTTTCAGTTCAAGTTCCTCTGATTTTTTCCATGTTTTTCATTTTTATTAAAAAAATAATATTCAATTACATTTTATGCCATTATTTCTTTAGCCTTTCCCCAATTGGTGGGAACCTATATATGTTTCAGATTTTGTTATTATTGTTGTTTTGTTGCTACTATGAAGAGAGCTACAATAAATATTTTTGTGCATATGGAACCTTTTCTTCTTTCTTTGTTCTTACTGAGAATATAATTCTGGAAGAGGTATTAATGAGCCAAAGAGTATGCACAGTTTAGTAACTTTTGGAGCTTAATTCCAAATCGCTTTCTAGAGAGTGTCTAGGCCACTTCACAGACCTACAAAAAGTACATTAATATACCCATTTAAATGGTGCCTTTTCAACCTTTGTCATGTTTCTCTTCTTTTCATCTTTCCCAGTTTGGCGGGTGCAAGGGGAGCCACAGAGTTACTTTAATTTTTATTTTTCATAACACCAATATATCTCAAAGATCATATACTATGGTCAGTTGTTATTTATACCAGGAATGCAGAGCTGGTTCAATATTAAGAAAATTTAAAACATAATTGAGAATATCAATAACAGAAACAAAAGAAGTCATACAGTTGCTTCAATAGATAGAGGGGGAAAAAATTGGACAACATTCATTCCTACTAGGATTCATAGGAACAAATGGTGTTTTTCTTCCCCCTCCCCTTTTTAATGTTCTATTGTATTTTTATTTATTTTGTTAAATATTTTCAAATTACATTTTAATCTTATTCTCTTAACCTCCCCAACTGAAGAGTCTAGATAGAGGTTCTGGGAGCTCTCTTTTCCCCTATCTTCTAACAGTTATCCCAATTTTATGACTTCTAAATGCTGTTATAGCACATTTGTGGTGTTCAAGTATTTATATAAACATTAAGTTGTTTAGTTCTAAATCTAAAGAAAAATGAGTCTATAAAGTTGTGTCAATCAGAAAGGATTTATGCTTTTCTAGAGTATTGTATATTTCTGTCCTTCTGGCATTGGTGAGAGTGGAAGGAGAGAAAATTTATTTATTTATTTTTTCTATCTGATGCTATTTTACCTTGAAGTAGGATTAAGAAGAGGTTTTCTAAGGTCTATGAATCATAATCTCATAGTTCCTTTTGTAAAGTTATGCAGCTTCCTCCAACTTTAATAGTGATATTTTAAATAGTCATAATTTCATTTAAATATAATTTTTTTCTAATGTTACTTAATGATCAGGCGGGGAATATAATAGTTAGCTAAGGCACATGAAGAGTGTAATCAGGTTACAACATAGCACCAACAAAGAACTTCAAAGAAAATCCAGAATGAAAAATTACATCAAAGAAATGTACAGTATAAAGTAAAGATATTCTGGTCACATGGCAAGATTAAGAGATGACAAGTGAACAGTAAGGGTGCTCCACTGGTACACCATCAATGTCAGTAGAAAGTAAGGAATACCTTTATCAATATGTATTCTCTGTGTTGGCTTCATGGCAGTACATGGACAAGAGTCATACAAGATGGGTAGGCATGGATGCATCATAATCTTGTTATGCCTCTCTTGAGCCTTATATTTGCAGGTCAAATTTTCCATTGATCTCTGACCTTTTCATTAGTCCCTTACTTCACTGAATTTCCATCTCCTTGCCTGAAAGATTATGCTCAGTTTTTCTGGGTGTTGATCCTTGGTTGCAGTCTAAGCTCCTTTGCTTTACAATATATCATATACCAATCCCTCTGGTCTTTTAATGTAGAAGCTTCAAGGTCCTGTGTGATCCTGATTGTAGTTCAACAATGTTTGAATTGTTTCTTTCTGGCTGCTTGCAGTATTTTCTCCATGAGCTGATAATTCTGGAATTTGGTTACTATATTCCTTGGCATTTTCAATTTGAGATCCCTTTCAAGAGGTGAAAAGTGGATTCTTTCTGTGACTATTTTACCCTCAGGTTCTAGGACCTCAGGGCAGTTTTCCTTTATGGTTTCTTGGAAGATACTGTCCAGGCTCATCATGACTTTCTAGTATACCAATAATTCTTATTGGTATCTCTCCTGGTTCTATTTTCCAGGTCAATAATTTTTTCTTTTTTTCCCAAAGATCAAAATGATTGTTTATTGATGGATTATGTATCCATTTAGTTCATTTCAGACAAACCATATCCTTCCTTATTGTGTTTATTTCAAAACAATCATTCAAAAATATAATCAACAACTAGTTTATATAGTCATCCCAATCATAATTATGTTCCTTTAAAATATAGCAGACACAATAATGAACAACTTTATTTTTCACATACCAGAGGCTACAGAACAGTCAAATCTTCCTGTTTCTGGAATATGCAACAAACACGTTGTATGGCCACAGATCACTGTCACATTCTCCAACAAGCTGGAAAAATACCCCCCCAAAAGTCATAAAATGGCCAGTTAACTCATGCTACCCTTATAGACTGCTGTAGCATTTAGACTCATCAGATCCCAAACCACAAGGTAGAACATGCTTATTTCATAATATTGAACTTCAAGCAAGTCAACTTGCTCCTTGTCAACTTGTTATGTACTTCAGTATCCTGAGTTCATAGAAAACTCAGGATTCACATACCCAAATCAGTTTTGGTTCTTGGTGAGTTCCATTTCTTTTAGACTTCATTGCCTTCCCTATTTGACAAAAGATGAAAATCAGACCTCAATATGGGCTTGTGTTCTTTAACCTGTACCCTGTATTCTTCACTGGTAATACATGTAGTGTAAAGCATTTAAGTCTCTCCTTAAAGAATGTGTTGTGAATGAATTTGCAATGATTTAAGAATATAGTTCTTTCAGCTCAATTGAATAGATATTAATGAAATGCTCATGTTGGTAGGCACTGGGTGAGCTATTGTGTAGCTAGACATGATTTCTGTGATAATTTAGTCCCATCTCTATTGCACTAAACAGGTAGACATCCAACTTCCTGTTTAAGACTGCCAAAGATAAAGAATTCTTTACCTCCTGAAGTTGCCCATCCTGCTTTGTTGGTCCATTCTCCCTCAGATTAAGCACAAATCTACTGCTGTTCAGTTTCCACTCATTGCTTCTATTTATGTGCCAGGCAAAAACATAATTAAATGCATGCCAGCTCTTGGAAGATGATTAGAATTCTATGTATCAAAAAGTCATGTGGATGCTGAAAATCAGATCACCTCTTCTTTCCAAGAAGGAATGCAGGGAAGTCTTTTCACCATGAATTTCTTTGTGCAGTCAAGGCAGTTCTAATCACAGTTACCAGAGAGGGAAGCATCAACGTCTGGGTTTTTCAAAGCTGGGGGCTCTCAATGGCTGCCTAGTGTCTCATCTGGTCAAATCACACAACACTTCTCAAAGTGAGCCCCCTCAGGAATTTTTTCAATGAGATATTTTACATTTTCTTCTATTTTTCCATCCTTTAGATTTTGTTTGACTTGATTCTTGATGCCTCATAGAATCATTAGCTTCTAGTTGCCCAATTCTAATTTTTAACAAATTGCTTTCTTCAATTTAGCTTTTGTACCTCCTTACCCATTTGGCCAATTGTACTTTTTAAGGAGTTGTTCTCTCCAGTGAATTGTTCTTCCATTTTGTATTTTTAAGAGAATTGTTCAATTTTTCTTCTACCTCTCTAATTTGACTTTTAAAATCCTTCTTGAGCTCTTCCAAGAATGTTTTTTTCTGTTTGAGACTAGTTCATATTCCCTTTTGAGGTTTCAGATGTAGGGATAGTATCCATGTGGCCTCTTCTCAATTCATATTTTGAACCTCCCTATCCCCATGATAAAAATCTATGGTCTTTGCTTTTCTAATTTGATTTTTGCCCTTGGGGTTGCTTTTTTCCTGACTTTTAAAGTGGTTCTCTTGCTTCTGGGGCACAGGGGGCTCTGTCCCACAATTCTTGTGCTAAGGGTTAGGGGCCTGGTTTCTGGCTTTCTATCTTGTGGCCTCTGGTTCTGGCACCTGGAAGCTATATAATGCTGTAGCTTACCTGGTGCTGAGCTGCAGCTGGCTGGTGTGTACTGAGGCTTTCTGTGTTTTCCCAAGGTTACACTGAAGCTCACAGTGTTAGGGACGGGTGGTCTAGCTGCTTTCACTCCACCATCTTTGCTCTGCTCCTTCTCTGCCTCTTTTCCACAGCCCAGATAAGATCATCAAAGAGACAGAAGAGGTGGTTGCATAGGACTAGAGACATTTTCTTTTGTCTCATGCATTGTCACAGGCAACAAATTTATCATTTAGAAGCCAGCCCACTGTTGAAGATCTTCTCTGTACTTAACTAGGCTGGACCTTGGACAACAAACAGTCATGTCATTGGCACTAATACTCATGTATTCAGTTATCATGAATTAGAAAAACATGGACATCTTCATTCTACAATGAGGCATCATAATAGGACTTTTGTGGAAAAGCTAGTAATTCTATCAATGCAATCTAAGATTCAATTAGCTTTTTTGGCCATTGTATCATATTTTTGACTCACATTGAGCTCGCAGCCCACTGAAATCCCCAGGTCTTTTTCACCAAAACTGCTATATAGCCTCTTGATTTTTTTTAACAAAAGTATAAGATTTTATGTTTATTTACCATTCAACTGATATTTTGGATCAGGATTCTGTCAATCAATATATTAATTATTGTTTCCAGTTGAATATCAATTGCAAATTCAATAAATTTGACATCTATACCTCCACATCAGCCTGATAAATATTTTGAAATAACATGGATAATAGAGTCCTATGATAATCCACTAGAGACATCCTTCCATATTGACACTGTTTGAGAAAATAATATTAATATTTTACTCTTTTTTAGGCAGGCCTGCCAGAAACAATTCTATTTAAATTAACATTATTTTATATTCCAAGTATTTTTAGCCTAGAGAGAGAAATGTTCAAACTAGTATTACCCATTCCTCCCCCATGCCTTTGGACATATCCCTACAAAATACAGATAATATTCTGTTCAGTTGTTTTTCAGTCATGTCCAGATCTTGTGACCCCATTTGGGATTTTCTTAGCAAAAATACTGGCATAGTTAGATGTTTCCTTTTCCATCTCATTTTATAGATAAGAAAACTGGGGCAAACAAGGTTAAGTGACTTGCTTAGGGTCACACAGCTAGTAAGCATCTAAGGCCAAATTTGAACTCAGGTGTTCCTGACTCTTGGCCCAGTACTCTCCACTGCACCACCTAGCTGTCCCAAATAAATAGAATACAAATAATAAAAATTATTTCTTAATATGTTCAGTTGAACTTCAAAAAGGACATTTTAGTAGGCTTTAATAACATCAATCACTATTCTTTGAGGTTGGTTAGGAAACCATTTCTAAGTTCACCTTACTATATTATTAGCCAGTACAACTTTTTTTTTCAATATTGTTCACAAGAATATCATGAAATATCTTGTCAAATGTCTTACTGAAATTCAGATACTCTATGTCTTCAACATTCCTCTATTATCCCTATCAAAAAAGGAAATTAAATCATTCTGTCATGTACCTGTGCTGGCTTATCCTGATTAAGCTGTTCCTTCTAGTGCTCATAAATGATCCAATAACATGTTCTTCCAAAATTCCCTATCTCTGTCAAAGACACTACTATTCTTCCACTGTCTCAAGTTGATAACCTTTGTATTATACCAGATTCCTCATTTTTCCTCACCCTATGTATTTAATCAGTTGTCACATCTTGCCATTTTTATGCTCAAAGTATCTCACAGAGACTCGCTCTTATCTCTACTCACAAAGGTATCACTTTAGTTCAGGTCTTCATCACCTTTCACCTAAATTGTTGGGTTAGCTTCCTAACAGGTTGCCCTGTCTCAGGTCTCTCAAGCCTCTAGCTTCCTATTATCTCTCTTTAAAAAAGTAAACTCAAACTCATTGGCCATGACAACCCTTCCTGCACTGCAATTCAGTTCAATAATCTTTTTCTCTGTTCCTTACAGATAATATTCTCTTTTCCACCTCCATGCCTTTGAATGGGTTATCCCTGTCAAGGTATTTGGAGAGATCCTGTTTCCCAAAGCTAAGTCCCCGAAAGCAGGCTGTGCCCCGAGCTTGACATAACAATAATACTTTTTGCTCTGGATGATCTCACCCTCTGGCAAAGTGCATTGCTTTGACCAGCACGAGGTGTGCACTAAAGGATTATGATTTTCATATTAATCAATAACTGTTTAGATTTGTTGGAGCTCCTCCTATTTCCTAGGAACCTGAGAGCCATCCATCATTTCTCTTGACATGCTCACAATCTCTGTTTCTTGTAACTGACTGCACTTCTATTCCTGGCATGCTAACTCTGGTTCTGTACCCTACTGAATAATCACATGGCTTGAATGACCCTTAAGACTTAAGACAATCAAATTAAGAACTGTTCCAACAGGACCCAGGAATCCCTGGATTGTCCACACACAAGCCTTCCATGGGAACTAATAAAAATGATTGTGTCATGGTCTAATCAACTTATGTTTTGTTTTGTTTTTTCTTAATATGTAAGACCTGCCCTTTCTCTAGCATTTTAAGCTCTACTTCTCAGGTGGGTTTTTTAGTTTTGTTTGGTTTGGTTTGGTTTTTGTTTTTGTTTTGTTTTGTTTTGTTTTTTGCTTACAAGCATTTTCCTTACTCTGAAATTAATTAAACTCTTTAATCCCTGACACACCTGACTCTGGCTTGTTCTGTTTGGCTCTGGCTATTTTCAGATTAGAGGCTAGTTCCAGTCTGATTGATACCCCCAATCTGGGAATTCACTCTCTCTTTACCTCCATCTCATAGAGACTAGTTCTTTAAGATGCAGTTCAATCACCATCTTCTACATAAAATTTTCTATGAACACCTTAACTACTAGTGTTTTTCCTCTCAAACTATCTTGGATTTATTTAATCACTTTGTATATATTTACATGTATTCACTTCATATTTATACTGTATACATTTATAGATGTGTTATTGGTCTACCCCATTAGAATGTAAGCTCATTGTGAGAAGGAAATATTTCTCTCTTTGTGCTTATATCCCCAGTGCTTAGCACAGTGCCATGCTCATAAGATGTTTAATAAATTCTTGATGATTGTTTGGTTCTAGGAATCAGTGTTAAGCATATAGTTGGAAAGTTTAAAGATCAATTTCTTGGGGGTGGGTGGGCAGTGGTAGAGTCAAGAAAGAAGAGTATTGGAAGCACTCGCTCAAGCTCTCCCAACATTCCCCTCCAAATAATTTTATAATAACACTTCAAATCAAATTCTAGAGTGGCAAAGACAATAAAAGATCAAGATAAGATATTCTTCTAGCCCAAAAGGACATCGGAGGATTGAAGAGAGATCTATGACATGGGGAAGCAGACTGGCCTTGATCCCACGTGGATGAAATGCCTGGCAGGACCAGGTGGAGAGGTAGCAATGGAAGCAGCAACAGCTTCAGGATCTCTCAAGCTAAAGGTGGAAAGGTGAAGAGGAAAGTGATCAGAAAGAGATTAGATGACTCTTTGTTAGTATTGGATGCAGGATCAGATGTTATTTGAAAATTTTATTGTCTATATGTATTTCTGGACCAGAGTTCAAGGGTAGAAAAAGCACTTTTGGTCAAGAGGGAGCAGGCTCCCTGTGAAACAGCATTGCTTTTGGTCACAAGGGATCAGGGACCCTTAGGAATAGTATTATTTCCAGTCCCAATGGAGCAGAGACCATGGGGAGAAATCTTGATTGCACTTACAAGAAATCAGGGGCCTTTACAGAGTAACTACCAGAGTGCAAAGCAGGAGAGCAGTGAAGACATATTTTCCCTTCTTGGAAACTCCAAAAACTTCAAAATTCCCAAAACTCTGGAAACAACTATATAAAAAAATGGAGCTTTACGTAGTATTCCTCAGTGCTTCCCAATCCTCCACAATGGGAACTGAACCCAACTTTAACATGAAACTAAAAATTTAAAAACAGGGCAGAAAAATGAGCAAAAAAAAGCCTGACCAAAAAAAAAAAGGCTACTATGGAGACAGAGAATATCAAGAAAACTCAGAAGAAGACAATGATGTAAAAAGAACTACAAGCAAAACCTCAAAGAAAAAATAAATAAATTGGACAGAAGCCCTACAAGAATTCCTAGAAAAGCCAAGAAAAGATTTTTAAAATCCAATAAGAGTGGTAAAGGAAAAAAATAGGTAAAGAAATGACAGTGAAGAAAGAAATTTGTGAAAACAAAATTAACAGCTTGGTTAAAGAGGTACAAAAATACTAAAGAAAATATACTCAATTGATAACACAAAAATCAATATTACCCAATGGGGAAGTAGACAGGGAAGGATATAAGAGAAAGGGGATATATGTGACAGAAGGGAAGACAAATAAAAGAAGGCAATAGTCAAAGGCAAAATAGACTTTAGGGATAGCAGAAGATAAAGAGAGAGAGAGAGAGAGAGAGAGAGAGAGAGAGAGAGGGAGAGAGAGAGAGAGAGAGAGAGAAGAATGAATAGAAAAAATAGGATGTAGGGAAATGCAGTTAGTAATCCAAACTGTGAATGTGAATGGAATGAAGTCACTTACAAAATGGAAACTTGATAGCAGAATGTATTAGAAACCAGAATCCAACAATATGTTATTTACAAGAAACACATTTGAAGCATAGAGACACAGAGTTAAAATAAGATGCTGGAACAGAATCTACTATGCTTCAGTCAAGGTAAAAAAAAAAAAAGGTAGAGGAAGCAATCATGATCTCAGACAAATCAAAAGCAAAAATAGACCTAATCAAAAGGGATAAAAAGGCAAACTACATCTTGCTAAATGGATCCATAGAAAATCAAATAATAGGGGTGGCGAGGTGGCGCAGTGAGTAACAGCACTGGCCTCGGAGTTGGGATGATCCGGGATCAAATCCGGCCTCAGAAAATGAGCACCCACACATAAATAATGACTAGCTGTGTAACCTTGAGCAAGTTAACCCCAATTGCTTAAAAAAAAGAAAGAAAATCAAATAATATCAACAATAAACATATACAGCAAATGACATAGCATCCAAATTATTAAAGAAAAAGTTAAATTAATTATAAGAGGAAATAGACAGTAATACCATACAAATGGAGGACTTCATATTTCCCCTCTCAGAGATAGATAAATCAAATCATAATATAAGCATGAAACAAAATAAAGAGATGAATAGAATCTTAGAAAAGTTAAATATGATAGACCTCTGGAGAAAACTGAATGGGAATAGAAAGGAATTTACCTTCTTCTCAGCTGTACATGGCACCTTCACAAAAACTGACCATGTATAAGGGCATAAAGACCTCACAATCAAATGCAGAAAGGCAGAAATAAAAATGTATCCTTTTTAGATAATAATGAAATAAAAATTACATTTGATAAAGGGAGCAGAGATTAAAAATTGAAAACTAAATAATATAATCTAAAAAAATGAGTGGGTCAAGAAAAAAATAATAAGAAAAATAAATAATTTGATTAAAAGGAATGACAACAATTAGACAACATACCAGAATTTGTGTAATGCAGCCAATGTAGCACTTGGAGAAAATTTATATCTCTAAACATATACACCAATATAAAAGGAAAAGAGGAGATTGATGAACTGGGTGTGCAACTAAATAAATAGAAAAAGAAAAAATTAAAAATATCCAATGAAATACCAAAATAGAAATTTTGAAATCAAAGGAGAAATTAACAAAATTGAACCTAAAGAAACCAAATGAACTAGGGAGCTAGTTTTTATTTTTAAAAAACAAAATAGATAAACAATTGATAAATTTGATTAAAAAGAAAGAAGAAAACCAAATGAACAATATAAAAAATCAAAAGGGTGAATTCAATCTCAATGAAGATTAAATTAGAGCAAATATTAGGAGTTGTTTTGCCCAATTATTTGTCAGCAAAACTGTCGATCTAACTGCAATGGATGAATATTTTAAAAATATAAACTGTCATCAATGAATTCCCTAGAAAAACTCCCCAGGACCAGATATGTTTACAAGTGGTTTCTGCCAAACATTTGAGGAGCAATTAATTTTAATACTAAATAAACTATTTGAAAAAGTCGGTAAAGACAGAGTCCTATAAAATTCCAGTTATAAAATAAATATGGTTTTGATTCCTACACAAGGGAAATCAAAAACAGAGAAAGAAAACTATAGACCAATTTCCTTAACGAATATCAATGAAAATATTTAAATAAAATACAAATAGGAAGATTACAATATATCACAAAGATCATACACTATGACCAAGGAGAATTTGTAATAGCAGTGCATGACTGGTTCAATTTTAGCAAAACCATCAGCATAATTGACCACATCAATAACATTAACAACAAAAATCATATAGCAATAGATGCAGAAAAATAATTTAACAAAATACAACACTCATTACTTTAAAAAAAACCCACACTTCAAAGCATGAGGATAAGTGGGGAATTTCTTAAAATGATAACTCTAGACAGTATTTTCTGTAATAGGCATCAACTTGAAGCCTTCCTATCAAGAACAAGAGTGATGCAAGGATGTCCATTATCATCATCATTATTATTCAACATTGTACTAGAAATGCTAGCCATAGCAATAAGTTAAGAAGAAAGGAAATTGCGGGGCGGCTAGGTGGCGCAGTGAATAGAGCACCGGCCCTGGAGTCAGAAGGACCTGAGTTCGGATCCGGCCTCTGACACTTAATCCACACAAACAAAAACCTAGCCGTGTGACCTTGGGCAAGTTACTTAACCCCCAATTGCCCTAAAAGGGGCGGCTAGGTGGCGCAGTGAGTAAGAGCGCCGGCCTCGGAGTTGGGATGACCCGAGATCAAATCCGGCCTCAGAAAGTGAGCACCCACACCTAAATAATGACTAGCCGTGTAACCTTGAGCAAGTTACTTAACCCCAATTGCTTTAAAAAAAAAAGAAGAAGAAGAAGAAAGGAAATTGAAGGAATAAAAATAGACAATGAAGAAACAAAAAAATCACTCTTATCAGATAATATGATAGTATAGTTAGAGAACATTAGAGAATCAACTAAAAAACTAGTTGAAACAATTAAGAACTTTAGTGAAGGTTCAGGTTATAAAATAAACGAACATTAAATCATTATTTCTATATGCTACTAACAAAACAGATCAAATAGAGATAGAAAGAGAAATTCCACTTAAAATAACTGCAGACAACAAAAAATACTGGGAAATCTACCTGCCAAGAAAAATTCAGGAAATATCTAAATACAATTCCACAACACTTTTCACACAATGGCAAATCTAAACAGTGAGAGAAAAATTAATTGTTTATGGATAGGCTGAGCCCATATAATAAAAATAACAATTCTAACTAAGTTAGTTCACTTTTTCAGTGACATATTAAACAAACTACCAAAGAATTATTTTATGGAGCTAGAAAAATTAATAATAAAATTCATCTGGAAGAACAAAAAGTCTAGAAAATCAAGGGAAATAATGGGGGAGGGGGAATGTGAAAAAAGCAATACTAGGTTTCAAACTATTTTATGGAGTTGTAATCATCAAAACAATCCAGTACTGGCTAAGAAATAGAGTGGTGGATCAATAGAGTGGATTAGATACATATTACATAGTAAAGTAAATGACCATAGTAATCTAGTGTTTGATAAAGGCAATGATCCAAAGCTCTGGGGAAAGAACTCAATATCTGACAAAAACTCCTGGGAAAACACAAAACCATTTATCAGGAACTAGGTAAAGACTAAAATCTCACACCATATACTGAGATAAAGTTATAATGTTTACATGATTTAGTCATAAAGGGAGGTATCATAAGGAAATGAGGGGAGCAGGAAAAAATGCACCTGTCAGATTTATGGACAAGTGAAGTGTGTATGACCAAACATAAGCTAGAAAGCATTAGAGTAAGAAAAATGTATGTTTGATTACATGAAAATTTTAAAAGTTTTTGCATAAATAAAAGTAACACATTCAAAATTAGAAGGAAAAAACAAATTGGGGAAATTTTATAGCTAGTTTATTGCATAGGCCCTATTTCTCAAATATATAGGAAACTGAGCCAATTTTATAAAAATAAGTGCCATTCCCCAATTGACAAATGGTCAAATTACATGAACAGGTAGTTTTAGAAAGAAGTCAAAGTTATCAAAAGTCACATGAAAAAACACTTGAAACCCATACTGATTAGAGAAATGCAAATTAAAGCAACTCTAGGGTACCACTTCACACCTGTCAGTAGCCTAACATGAGAGAAAAGGAAAATGAAAAATGTTGCAGAGGATGTGGAAAAACTGGGATGCTAATACGGTGTTGTGGTTTTATGAACTGGTCCAACCATTCTGGAGAACAATTTGGAACTATGTCCAAAGGGCTATAAAACTATATATACTCTTTGACCCAGCAATGCAAATACTAGGTCTACATCCCAAAGAAATCAAGGAAATGGGAAAAGATCCATATGCACAAAAATATTTATAACAGCTCTTTCTGTGGTGGCAGAGAATTGGAATCGAGGGAATGATCATCAGTTGCTGAATGATTGAACAAGTTATGGTATGTTGGAATACTATTGTGCTATAAGAAATGACAAGCAAGATGGCTTCAGAAAAACCTGGAAAGATTTATATGACTTGATGTAAAGTGAAAGGAGCAGAACCAGGAGAACATTATACACAGTAATAGCAATATTTTAAGGATGATAAACTGTGAAAAACTTAGCTACTTTGATCAAGACAATGATGTAAGATATTTCCAAAGGACCCATGATGAAAACTGCTATCAACTTGCAGAAAGAGAATTGATGAATTCTGATTGAAGCTTACTTTTTTTACGTTATTTTTTCTCACTTTTTTGTCTTTTTCCTTCTGTAACATAGTCAATATGGAAATATATTTTTCATGACTTCACATGTATAATCAGTAACCAATTCTTTGCCTTCTCAAGAAGAGAGAAGAAGTGAGAGAGGGGGAGAAAATTTGGAACTCAAAATTTTGGGAAAAAAAGGAATGTTAAAAAGTTTGTGTAACTGAGGAACATTTCATGAAATAAAATATATTTAAAAATAAAATAAAACCTTTCCCTTTTCAACAACTAGAGTAACAGTCATGAATATTCATTAAGCACCCACTTTGTGTGAGACACCTTGCTTGAGAAGGAGCGAATACACAAAGGATCTATGATTTCTAGTTGCTTTATTAGTTATTATAGAAATGTGGCAAAAGGTATACAGTGTGTCAGAACTTCTTTCATCAAAACAGATTGCATATATATATATATGTATATATACATATATATGTATATATATGTATATATATACATATATATGTGTATATATATATATATATATATATATATGTATTATGTAAAGTTAAGTGAATGGGCCAGAGTCACACAGTCAGGAAGTGTTACAGTTCAGAACTGAAGTCAAGTTTTCCTAACCAGAAACCCAGAACTAACTCCCACTGATTAAAGAATATAGGTCATTTTAATAGGACTGTCATTAGAGTTATAATAGCCTGGTATAGGAACCATCACTTATAACATTTTAGTGTCCCATTTTGGGGGAGTTGTGCCTAAAAATGTCATCATTGTATCCCATTGAAAGCTATGAATGCTGATAACCCTGTTAAACTTTTGCATATTCAGTTAAATGACTTAGTTATCCTGTCTCTTTTGTTATTCTTCTGAAATATTAAGCCTCCCTGTGCTTTTCTACTTTAGTATTGTGAGTTGATAATGCCTTTATAATCTGCTGTTAATACAATACCATGTAAAATGCACTTACGAGCTTTCTTTGTGTATGGTCCCAGAGCACTTTGCAAAATCAATCTTTGAACTATTACAAGCATAAAACCAATAAAGTGTCTTTAATCTGAACTTTAGAACCTCAGGTAGGTTCTCTAGGTCTCTGGTTCTTATTTTTGTACTCTTCTTTTTTGTGAGCACCCAAAAGTAACCTCTTTAAATTAGAGCTTTAAGGAATTTCATTCAGCATGCAAAGTATGAAAATCCCACTGTTGACTTTATCAGGTTGAGAACAACAAAGGCATATGTTAGGTTATCCCAGAGCCAAATGACAAATAGGACATGAATGGAGGCTCTTTATAACTAATAGGACCTTGCATTTCCCCCCTAGGATCTAGTGTAGGCATATAAACATTAAAGGTAGATTGGAAGAAATTAATTCTTGAATCTAGTGCTTCATGAATAAATAGTTCTTGGAATCAGAGGATTAAATCAAAGCAAAAATTAAGTAAAATCCCTGAAAACATCCTTTCCTATAAGGCCAGTTTAGAATAAATCTGTACTTTCTCATTTCCACACATCCTATTTGAAGTTTTCTGGTGTCTCATTTTATCTGTCCCAAAAGATGATCAGTCAAATCCCTAATCCCTAAGGATCCCTATTCACAATGTAGCATAGTTTACCATTATGCCAATATATAGATGGCTTGTCTTCTCTTAAAATTTAGCACATACTGACCTTGACTTCACATCCTCTTAGATAGTTTGATTTTAAGACCTTGCACCATGCCCATGAAACAATATTGATTAATTTGTTTTATTTTTTACCTTCAGTTCACAAAGGAGACTGGTTTAAAAATATGTGGTCAATTCTTGATTATCTGTATTGATGAGCATGACAAATGGTCACGATGATTTAAACTGACAAATAATCAAAAAACAATTTCTATTTGCCATTGGATTGTAATTTTGTATTTATGTTTGAGCATTCATAGATAGGAATCTTTATGTATTCCCAAAGGATAAAGAAACACTAGCAACCAGAATCAGAGGATATTAGATGAAGGCATAAATGGCCTTCTTTTCAACTTTGCATATGACACAAAGCTGAAAAATACCACCAGTACACAACATAATAGTCAAGTTCCCAAAAGATTTCAATAGGCTGCAATAGTGGACTTGGTATAATTTTTCTCTCCTTTCTCCCCCTCCCTTGAATAGTAATAATAACTAACATCTATATAGCACCTTATGGTCTACAAAACACTTTTCACACATTTTCTCATTTACTTCTAACAACACTCCTGTAAGGTAGGCACTATTTTTATCTCTATTTTATAGATTGAGGAGAGAAAGGAAGGAAGTATTTATTAAGGTACCTATGGTATTCTAGGAACTATGCTAAGTACTTTACAAATATTATCTCACTGGATCCTCACAATAGCTCTGGAAGAGAGATAATATTATCTTTATTTTGCCATTGAAGTAATTGATGCAGGCAGAACTTAAGTCACAAAGTCACAAAGCTGGATTTGAACTCATGTCTTCCTGACTTTTGACCCAGACCTCTATCCACTGAGCCTAGCTGCCTCTGATGAGGAAACTGAGACTAAGATATGTTAATTGATTTACTCAGGGACACAGGTTTTGAATTTAGTTTTTTTTTTTCTGACACCTAATCCAACATTCTATCACATTTGGCCATTTAGCTGCCCCCAGAAGAAGAGATTGTTCCTAGTTCTGGCCTCTGAGACCAAACAGAATAGTGTAATCTTGCTTTTAAATGAAAGCCCTTCAAATAGTTAAACATTGGTATCCTAAATCCTTTGAATTTTCCTCCAGGCTAAATACCCTCCAGTTCCTTCAATCAGTTATCTTATTATATAAACCAGAGACCCTCCATCACCCTGTTTACCTTGAATACTCTCCAGTTTATATTTCCTTCCTAAAAAGTGGTGCCCAGAATTTAACATGATATTCTAGATGTGAACTAATCAGGACAAAGTTGAGCATGCCTATCATCTCTTTATTCCTGGAAGTCATGCCTTTCTTAATGTAGTTCAAGGCCCCATTAGCTTTTTTGGCTACCATAACTCATTCTTGACTTTTAATCAACCCAAAGTCTATATAAGTATTTTACTCCAACAATCTACAAATGGTTATTTATTTCAAACACAACACATTTCTTCTGTCCCCACCCTTTGTATATAGTGGTATGTACATAGTACATACATAGTACTATATGGTATGCTTTTAGGTAGTACTACACATAAAGTAATTAATTTTTTTCTGTATTTGAGTGTTAGGCATGACACATAGATGGTAAAATCTCCATGCACAATAATAGTAATGCTATAAAGGATGTGCAACAAAGATTCACAAATAGGAAAGAACTTCTGATTATTGATTTGAGGGTTAAATGGATGGGACCAATATTTTAAAACCAGATTTTTCTGAAATTTTAACTTTTTTAACCATCAAAACTCCCATAATTGAATATCACACATTGGTGGGCATGCTATAAATCACCAATAATAACTATGATAAAAATGACAACAATAATATAGTCATAGCTTTTACTCATGAAATGCCTCATTTGTAAATGAGAAAATGTGTATGAAAGTGTAAACCATGAGCCAACAAATGCTCCATATATCTATGTTTAGCAATATATATTAATCATCAAAATATTGATTACACTTTATATATATATGTATATATATATATATATATAATGATTTAGAGTTTCCAAAGTTCGTTTATATCATTTCATGATCTTGCTTATTATATGACCTTAGCAAAATCATTTAGCCTCTTAGTCCTTCAATTTCCACATTTCCAAAATGAGGATAGCACCTCACCTATCTCCCTCACAGGATTGAAATAGATGATGGATTTGAAGGCACTTTGATGCTCAAGCAGCACCCAGTAGATTAAAGTAGATTGAGAGGAACTGTCTACAAGGCAGTAATAGATGATCTGAAGTTTTTAAAAATGAGATTTAACAAGATAGACTTTAATGGTTCCAAAGAAACCATTACAGATGTTTTGACTGTCTTTTAAGTTCACTCTATAGACTCTAATTGCCCTACTGGGTGAGTATTATGCAATCAATGTGGCATGCCTACTGCACAGCTGGGGCCATCTTTGTGGCAAATGAGACAGCAATAATAATATAGCTAAGACCTAGTATTACTCCAACCTCCTTTTTTAAGTCTTGAACTGCCATAGACTATGAGGAATCCCTTCCATAATATTAGGTGAGTGATTACTTCGGTGGTTTCAGTAATGGTTTGATAATTCAGCAAAAGAAGCATTGGTGCCCATACTACCTTTGGCCCAAACTATTTTTTTAGCCAAGAGCTCTCTACAGGCAAGTGTTGTGCTCCTGACCTTTTCAAAGGTGACTCATTGAAATAGCATTTGCATTATCTACCTTGTCCTGAATCATCTATCTACTCTATTAATCTGACTTGATGGATCATTCTCAATATCCCTTTACCTTGATTATGAAGCCTGAACATAATCCATTAAATACATCTTGGTTACAGCTACGTTGTACCTTAAAAATGATAAAATGTTGTACTTATTTCCATTATAATGGGCAAACTGAATTCTTTAAATTATAATTCTTTCTTGTCTTTCTATGTCCTTCTCTTCCCTTCCTCTCTCTGTTCTTTCCCCTCTCTTCCCCTATTCCTTTTTTCTTCCTCCTTTCTGTCTCTTCCTCTTTTTATCCCTCCCTTTAGTTACTTCCCTACCTATCCCTTCCATCTTTGTTTTCACTTCTATATCTATCTGTTTTCTCTTTGTCTTTCCCTCTCTCCTCTCTTCTTCTTTTGATCTCTTCCCTTTTCTCTAACAGTTGGAGATATTCAAGCCACCTTGCTAAAGTTTTCATTGTCTAGACTACTGGTAACCATTTAGTAGGTCAGAAAAATCACAAGTAATAGAACTGAGTTCCAGCTCTCAGAAAGTGATGAGCAAAACTGATTATGTAGACCATTAATCTATTTGATTGTGTGGAAGGTGCATCAATTGTCCCCATACTTCTTTATATAAATGCCCAGACCTACGGTAATGAAGTCAGTTAATCTGGGATATACCAACTTTGTTTTCTTATATTGTGTCAGTGTGGTATGAGTCATCATTTTTTGGCACTGGGAGAATTATGGAGGGAAGAGGGGATGGAGGGCAGTACTGGAGAATTCTGATATCAATTTTCCCAGAGGAAAAAAATAGTGCTTCAAAATTCACCATTTTAAAATAGATACAACTTTTTGTTCACCTCATTTTTTATGTTTCATTCTTCATAGCATTTTTTCTGTGATGTCACATTTTTAAAGATGATTCCCTACACCTTATAATGAACAATGGACCCCACAAATATGGAATATTACTTTTGTTTCTATTCAGATATATTTACATAGCATATGTAACTTACATTTCTATAGTGCTTTTGTCATTACAAAGTTCTTTGTTGCACATTATTTTATTTACAAATGTGACATTTTATGAATGGAAGGTATTACTTCCTACTACCCCCATGAAATTACATCGTATATTTAGCTGACAGGTGATGGTGATAGATGATCACTCAGTATTGTTTTACTCTGAGGATGTAGGCCCTGGTGAGTTCTGTGTTCAGTCTGGAGGTTTTCTTACACAATAGTCAGAAGCTCGAGTTACTGCCCTGTTTTCTATGGTTCTCAGAGTCAGTAATCTTCTATCCCTTCACTCTAACTCTATCTTCAGGGTTGTTCTGTTTTGTTGTTGTTGTTACTGTTGTTGTTTTTAACCAGGCAATTGGAGTTAAGTGATTTGCCCAGGGTCACACAGCTAGTTAGTGTCAAATGTTTGAGGTTGGATTTGAACTTGCATCTTCCTGACTCCAGGGTCAGTGCTCTATCTACTGTTGTAATGCCATGTACGAGCAGCTCTCCAAAAGAATGCTATTGTGAACAGCTTTTAAGGTTCTAATTACACAGTACAGTGAACACTCTATTCCATAACAAGTCAAAGCAAAACATTCACAGAAAATCAAGGTACAGCATCATAATATTACAACTTATCACAGAAAATCACAATATAGTATTCACAACAGCTTATCATTAAAATGGCCACATAGTTTTCAACAAAGTGGTCACAATATTTAGAACAAAGAACAATCATCTTAAAGTACAATAGTCAAAGTCTTCTACTCATGGGGCACACTTAAGTTAACCCAATCAGTCACTTATTCAACAATCAATTACTAAGTAAAGTCACAACATAGTCTCAAATTACAATAGTCAATAGTCAAAGTCTTCCACTCATGGGACAAAGTCTTCCACTCATGGGGCACACTTAAGTTAATT
The DNA here is from genome assembly GCA_011680675.1 of Gymnobelideus leadbeateri. NCBI lineage: Eukaryota > Metazoa > Chordata > Mammalia > Diprotodontia > Petauridae > Gymnobelideus > Gymnobelideus leadbeateri. The sequence goes on along the minus strand of WOXC01005844.1, from coordinate 94,216 downwards.
CAATCAGTCACTTCTTCAGCAATCAATTAGTATCATTAATCACTAAGTACAATAGAAAATACAGACCCTCCACCCCTAGGTCACTAGTAAACTACATCATTACTCAGTACCCACTGAGAGGTCTTCTCATCTTGACTTGGGGCTGGTTCTCATATTCTCTGGATCCCCTTTCATGGTCCAAGATTCTACCTGGATTCACCAGACTGTCACCTGGGTTCAATGGCAGACACCTCCCAGTTCCTTGTCCAGCTCTCTGGGTAGGTCCTGCTTCACACTGAAGTCCAGTCCATCTCAACTCCTTCATAATTTCTGCTCCTGGGAATTGAAGGCTCAACCAAGACACAAACAGACAAAGTCTCAGCACCCCAGTTATGTTTCCTCAATCACCTGGGCTCCTGGCTCCAGGCTCTGAGCTCCTGTTCAGAAGAAGCTCCACCACCACAAGTTCTCAGGAAATTCTGGCTCAATTCTTGATTCTCTTTTCTGTAGCTGCTCTGCCACCAGATGCTGGTCCCAAGAAATTCTCACTGTTCTCCTCTGGGGCTTTTCCTATATATACAGCATTAGCTACTTCCTATTTCAGCCAACCCCTTCCTGTTAGTGACAAGAGACAGGAGTTCATACCTCCTGTTTCCCCAACAGAGGCTTGATCAATTACAAAGTGCTAAGTAACTGCTACCTTTGCCAACACTAAGGGGTCTTCAAATTCAAATTCCATTACCATTACAACTGTACACTGGGCTGCCCCTCCTTTTTTTTAAAGCAAAAGAAATCAGTAAATATTTCTTTTAATCATTTTTCATAGTCCAGATCCTTGAGGGATAGAGTATCACTTGGATCTTATGTCCAATGGCCTCAGCAGATGATTGCTTCTGAACTTGGCTTGAACCATTCTACTATTTCCATGAGCCTTACTGGTTGTCAAAAGGGTGTGGATTTGTATATTAAACCAACCTAAAATTAGCTTATTGAGGAACTCCATTTCCCTCTTGAATGTGATACCTTTGGGGATCCCTAGTCACGTGTCCTTGGCATAATAACATTGTCTCTCCATAGAAGAACATGATCATTATTTTTATCCTCAAAAAAGTATCAATAAGTACACAAATAGCATACCATACCTAAAGCATGTGCATTAAAAAAAAAGTCTACCAAGGACTATGAATCTGCTCCTCTCCTAAACCCTGGAAATCCCTCTGATAGCATAAAGGCTGCCTCAAAGTCAGAAATTCCAGGAAAGGCATGGTTTGAATCTCTTTGTCCTCACAGCCACTCTCTTATGAACAGGCAAAGCAGGACCCACTCAATATTAACTCCCCCTCCTGGTAGAATTTGTCATTAAATAAAGAGGCAGAAGCTCAGGAGAAACTCTGAACCTGGACTTTATAGCACCAGGAATAGACTTGAGATCTAGGCAGATTCAGTAGAAGACTGAACTTCCAATAGAAAGTGATCATCTTTGTTTACTTTATCTTGACCTGAAAAAGAAAAGACCTCCAGTCTTATATAGACAAATCTATCCCTTCATGGAGCATAGACTAGTGGCCAACCCCATCATAGAAATACTAACCTCCACCATTAAGTGTCTTGAAATTTATTTTCCAATGACCTTGATTAAATCACTTCTCTACTGCAGCTTCCAGGGATGACTTCCCAAAAGTACTTCCTCTCTTGTTCTAGCCCAATGCCCCTGAGGAGGTAACTATAAGGTAAGGAGAATTATGTGTATATATTTTGTCTTTTATTATTATTGCACATTATCTACCCATACCCTCATATTTAATCCATAAAATAGATGCCCTAGGGCTATTTAAATTTTATCTTTGTATTCCTAGTGCCTACCACTCCAGTCAATAAATGCTTTTTGAATTGAATCAAATACCATATGATGATGAATATCATCATCATCATCACCATCTTGTCCTCATCTTTTGATAGACCAAATAGAAATAGTCTTGGGATAGGTCATTAGTCTTTTATATTAAAATTTCCAGGGACTACTACACAGGTGAGCAAAATAATTGCTTTACATGGTTAAATACAAGTGTTTAGGTTGTAAACTCATCTTCTATAGGATCAAAGAAAATATCACATCTTCAGCACAGACTGTAAGACAAACCTCATCATGTTTCTACATGATTTTTATCTCCTCTGCTAGTTCTCTAAAATTTAAAAATGTTTCATTCCAAGTGGCTTGAGGTATTTAGTATGGTGACATCTATTAAAAATGTGTTTCATTTTTTTTTGCTTTTTTTTTTTGAGTGGGGAAGGCAGGGCAGTTGGGGTTAAGTGACTTGCCCGAGGTCATAAAGCTAGTAAATATTAAGGGTATGAGGTTGGTTTTGAACTCAGGTCCTCCTGACTCCAGGGCAGATGCTTTATTCAATGTGCTACCCAGCTGCCCCAAAAACATTTCTTAAGTTTTGATTGATTGATGTTATGTTTGAATCATTGTGTGTAATAGTTCAGTCTATGATAATGGTCCAGTTCCAATAGAGTTTATTGGTTACCTTCTCCAGTACGTTTTGATATTTGTGTTTGCACCATAATCTGGCTCCCACCCAGCTAGGCTGGGTGAAGGACAATTTTGTGCTTGTGACGCATACAGGAGAAGGAGAGTACTGACAGAGAAAATGTTAAAAACATCATTGTGTACATCCATAAGACTTTTTGAGTTGGTCCCAGAAACTATTCACAAAAGATACATGGACAGAAGACATTTCATGCATGTAATATAGAAAGTGAAAGATTTTGAAGTGGCAGAAATATATGGGAAGTTGGTCTCATCCTGTCCCTATACTTCTTTGAAATTCCAGAGACTGCTAAGAATAGACTTCCTTTGGGTGAAGTTGTTTGTTCTCTTTCCTAGTTTGAGATGAAATCTTATCTCATTCCAAGATGAAAAGTTCATTTACCCTCATGTGTTCTTTTGTATGTTCTAATCTGTACAACTTTTCCAGTTTCTGTTTGCTGTTTTACAAGGATGAATGGCTTAGTTAGTACTTTCTATTTGTGATTTTTTGTAACTAACATTTGGTGAGCACCTAAACTCACAAGTACAAGCTAAAGGTTATCCTCCCCCTCAAAAATGATCAGGGAAGCAGTTTTTGTTCTGACCTTCTTCATAGATTGAAGAAATAATATTAGCCAGCATTTATAAAGGCATTAAGAGTAGCAATGTACTTATATACATTATTACATTTGATCTTCACAACAGCATTGTAAGATGTTGCAGATGTTTTTATTATAAACCTCATTTCTATAGAAGAGAAATTGTCCAATTGAGTTGAAATGACTTGCTCATGGTTAGTATGTATGACTTGTCACATGTCCCATGGCTGCTGTGTCACAAAGCTATTATTAGAGTGTTCGAGTCAGGATTCAAACCTAAGGTTCTTCTTAGGCAAAGTCTAACACTCTTTCCATTATATCCCATTGAGTCACAAAATAAAGTAATATGAGCTGGAGCACTTGTCTGTGTAAAGTAGGATTTAAGCTAGACACTGAAAACATTGAATTTTTTTTCCTTTCATTTTTTTAAATTTTTTTTATATTTTTTTAAACAAATGCTTTATTAACTTCTGTTTTACATCATTCATTTCCACCAGATTTTGAGTTACAATCATTTTCCCCCCATTATTCTCCTACCCAACCTCCCAGAATAGTAGTCCCACAAGATATCGCTTCCTCCAATCTGTTCTCTCCCATACCTTCTCCCATACCCCCATCAACTTTTCCATTAGAGGAAGGTGAGTCTTTGTGTCCCAATGCCTGTACATCTTATCTCCCTATTACAAGCAAAAGATTATTAATAATAGTATTTATATATATTTGAAACATTTAATGTTAATAACTCGAATTTCAGATCCATTTCCTTCCTCCCTTGTCACCCATTCCCTCTTGGGAGATAAGTAATTCAGTATATGTTGTACATGTCTAGCTATGCAAAACATTATCATAGTAGATATATTGTACAAGGCTGCTTATAATTCCCTCCCACTCATCCCACCCCCCACCTGGTCCATTCCCTACATGATCCTGTCCCTCTTCTATAGTGGGTACTTCCAACCTCCCCTCACCCCAAGGATGCCCTCCCATCCATCATCCCTCCTCTCATCCCCCTTCCCCCTATCCTGCTGCAGGTTGAGATATCCCATTTAGTATGTATGTCATTTTCTCCCTGAACCAAATTCAATGTAAATGTGGTTTTGCCTTTTTAGCCTTCCTTATTCTCCCCCTCCTTTGCAACCACTTCCCCTTGCTTCTTCTACATGGGATAGTTTACCCTACCCTGTCTCTCTCCCATCTCCTCTTGCCACTTTCCTCTCTCACCTCATAATTTCATCCCTTGAGGATTCTCCCTTCCCAACAAATTCAACCTATGTCCTCTATCCATATATAACCGTAACCATCTACACACACATTCACATATGTATTCATATGACCACACACCCTTCTTCCATTATTTTCATAGTGAGAAAGATATCATTAGTCACAATTATTGCTTTTCCATATAGGAATGTAAATAGTTCAACTTTGATAAGTTCCTTTTGATTTCTTTTCCCTGATTACCTTCTCAGGCATCTCTTGCTTCTTGTGTCTGGATGTCAAATTTTCTATTCAATTCTGCTTTTTTCCTCAAGAATGCTTGAAAGTCCTCTATTCCACTGAATGACCGTATTTTCCCCTGAAACAAAATACTTGGTCTGGCTGGGTAGGTGACCCTTGGGTTTAGTCCCAGCTCTTTTGCCCTCTGGAATATATTCCATGCCCTTCGATCCCTCAGTGTAGAAGCTGCCAGGTCCTGGGCTATTCTGATTGTGTTTCCACAATATTGAAATTGTTTCTTCCTGGCTGCTTGTAGTATTTTCTCCTTCATCTGGGGATTCTGGAACCTGGCTATAATATTCCTGGGAGTTTTCTTTTTGGGATCTTTTTCAGGAGGTGATCGGTGGATTCTTTCAACCTCTATTTTGCCCTCTGGATCTAAAACACCAGGGCAATTTTCCTTGAGAATTTCTTGAAGGGTGATTTCTAGGTTCTTTCTTGATCATGGCTTTCAGGTAGTCCAATAATTTTTAAATTGTCTCTCCTGGATCTATTTTCCAGGTCAGTGGTTTTTCCCATGAGATATTTCACATTGCCTTCTAATCTTTCATTTGTTTGGATCTACTTAACAGCATCTTGATTTCTCATAAAGTCATTAGCTTCCATTTGCTCCAGTCTAACTCTGAAGGAATGAATCTCCTCAGTGAACTTTTGAGATTCTTTTTCCACCTGGCAAATTCGACTTTTTAAGGCATTCTTCTCCTCATTGCCCTTTTGGGCCTCCTTTGCCATTTGAGTTAGTCTATTTTTTAAGGTGCTGTTTTCCTCAGTCAGGCTGTTGACCCTCATTTCATACTTTTCCTGCATCCTTCTCATTTCTCTTTCCAATTTTTCCTCCACTTCTCTTATTTGATTTTTAAAGTCCTTCTTAAGGTCCTCTATGGCCTGCAACCCGCTCATGTTTTCCCCTGGGGCTTTTGGAGCAGGACTTCTGACCTCACAGTCCTTTTCCCGCTCTATGCCCCCAAAATAGGAGTCTAGGGTTGCATTTTTCTGTTTCCTTTGCCTTGGCATGTTGCCACTTAATTACTTGACTTTTGGGCTTGTTGCCACACTATGGCTTTAAGGCCAGATAGAGGAATTTTCGTCCCGAACGTGTGGGGGGCAACTTCCGTTTCCGGCAAGCTGTAAACCCACCCACGACTTCCACCCTAGATCACAATCCAGATCCAGGGAGGTTAAAGCAAGAGCGATTACCCCCCAAGTCTGATCGCTGGATCTCCCTACGATTTGCAGGCTGGGAGCTGGAGCTGCCTCTGAAAACTTCAAAATGGCGTGTCTCCTCAGTGGCTTCTAGCCCCCAGGAGAGGGAGCCGACGCATTCACTAAATACTGGCCCCAAACTCCATAGGACACTAACCTCTTACTTTGTCCTAGGCATGTCTATGTTGATAATTCTGTAGTCGTCACAGCTCCTGGTGTTCTGGGGTTCCTCCAGCCAGCTGCTGGCCCTGCCGCCCTGGGACTAAAACCTCGGCTCACTCGGACCTGGGCTCGGCTTGGCTCCTGCACTCTTCTCGCTGCGCACTGCCAGGTCCCAGACCAATGAGCTGGTCCTTCCTGCAGGGCTGCTGGGCTGTTCTCAGCAGGAGGTTAGCTTCTCTGTGTCATTCTTTGGGTGCTGGCGAATTTTTTTAAAACAAAGGTGTATGGAGGCAGATTTCCAGATGAGGGAAGAGAATATGCAAAGACATATAGGTAAGAATGATGATAGCATGTAATCTGGAGAGTAAAGAGACCCCACCTACTTGGAGAAAAGGGTTTGGACTAGGGAGAAGAAGGAGGAAGAGTTGAACAGGGAGAATAAAGTTCAATTCTGCAAGTTTTCACAAAACATACATACAGAGTAGAACCAGAAGAAATTTGTATACGATCACAGACACAACATATGTGTGATGACCAACTATGACAGACTGGACTCTTCTCAGCAATGCAGTGATATGTCAATCCTGCAAGACTCGTGAAGGAGAGAGATGCCTACATCCAGAGAAATAACTAGAAAGAACTGAGCTTGAATCCTGACAGAAGCAAACTAATTGATCTTTTTCTTTTCATTGTTTGGTTTTATTTCCTCTTTAACATTTTTCATTCCACCTAGTACAATATGCCTTTGTAACCTGACTAATGTCTAATGTGAAAGTGTTTGCAGATCCTATACTGGACTATATGCTGTCATGGGGGTTGGGAGGAGGGAGGGAAGGGAAATTTGAAACTCAAGGAACTATGGAATTGAATCTTGTAAACTAAAAATAAACAAATAAAAAGTTATAAAAAAAATACATACAAATTTTGACTTGATGTTTAAGGTAGTAGGGAGTATGCTTTTAGCAAAGGAGTGGCATGGCAAAAGATGCATTTTATGATGATGCTATTGGCAGGAGTATAAACATGAGAGACAAATTAAGAGACTTTAATAATCAAAAATTTAAAAAATATATACATTTTTCATATGTCATGATGACAAAATTGGGAAATTGGTTCTCAGGGGCAATTGACATTATAATGTCCAGGAAGAGAAAAGGAATAGTCTTACTGTGTTTTCAGCAAGTCAAAGCACATCTAAAGAACTGTATCTAGTTCTTGGCACTTCATTTTAAAGAGAGGCATTGATGAACTAGATTATATCCAGAGGAGAGTACCCAAGATAATGCAGGGATATGAAACTATGCATGTGATAATCAGTTGAAAGAAGTGACAATATTTATCCTAGGCCAGAGAAGATTTATGGAGGAACATTATTGCACTTTTCATAGAGCTGAAGGGTTGTCATGTGCAAGAGGTATTAAACTTGTTCATTTTGGCCCCAATGGGCAAAAGTAGGACCAATGGAGGAAGTTGCAGACAGGCAGATTTCAGCTCAATATAAGGGAAACCTTTTGAATGACTGGAGCTGTCCAAAACTGGAAGGAGCTGCCTCTGGAGATGATAAGTTCCCTGTCATTGGAGGCCTTCAATTTAAGGCTGGATAACCACTTGTCAGGAATACTGCAAAGGGAATTCATACTTAAGGTGCAGGTTGGACTTGATGACCTCTGAAGTCTGTTCCAATTCTATGATCCTATGAAATTGGGAACAAGAACTATTCTGCAAGTGAGTAGAGAGAAAGATCAGATGAATCTTAAACATACTATGGTTAAGATGGGAGAAAATCACAGAATGAAAATATTTGGTGCAGAATTAGAGATAGGAGACTGGAGCTTGGGTCAGGATTAGACATGTAGATATGAGAATCATCTATTTAGATGATAGATGAAGCCACAAGAATGGACCTTCTTTCCTAAGAAGATGTGAAGAGAAGTAAAATATCTAATACTAAGCTCTAGAGAGTATCTAAGTTTTGTAATAGGAGAAGAAAATGAAGCAAACAAAGAAAACAGTGGAGTAGCAGTTGGAAAAATCTCAGAAGCCAAGAGTAGAAGGAGCTTTACAAGATAAAAGTAAATAAAGACTTTGAAAAATCTATTAGATTTGGCAAAAAAAAAATGTTCAGTGAGTACAGCTAAACTAGAGGAACAACAATGGAAGTTGAACTGAAGATGTTTAAGAAAGAAGAGATTAATGAGGAAATAGAGGGAGTAAATTTAAATAACTCATTTTAGAAGCTATGCTGTGAAAGGAGAGAACTAGGACAGTCATTAAATAGGGTGGCAGAGTCATGAAAAGTTTGGAGTTTGGAGCTTTATTTTTATTTTAAGAGAGAGTAGATCTAAATATGTTTTAGGTCAGATGGGAAAGGCCACAATGGAAATAGAGGTGAAAGAATTAAAGAGGTAAAGAATTAATATAGAAACAAGATCTCAAAGAAATTGGGACTGGGTAGGATCAAGGGCATAGAGGGAAGAAGTAATATCAAAGAGGATAAAGGACATACCTTGTACTAAGACTTAGAGATAAGACCAAAGTACAGCAATATAGACAGATATCAATACTAAAACACTTTCTTTTTTTATTTTATTTTTTTTGTGATTTTTGGAGGGCAATTGGGGTTAAGTAACTTGCCCAAGGTCACACAGCTAGGTTTTTTTGTTTGGGTGCGCGTTGTCTGAGGCCGGATCCGAACTCAAGTCCTTCTGACTCCAGGGCCAACGCTCTACTCACTGCGCCACACTAAAACATTTTCTAAACCAATATTTAAACTAAATTTCTGTTAAGAATGTTAATTTGTGAATGTGTTCAGTCTTATTTCAGTTGTCTGGCTACTTTTAAAATAGTTTCCCAAAGAGCAGAGGACATATCTACTAACTCATTTTGTATAACAATATAAGATATACCAAGATAAAAAAAATATGCCAAGATGAAATGTTTATGGAGGAACATTATTGCACTTTTCATAGAGCTGAAGGGTTGTCATGTACAAGAGGTATTAAACTTGTTCATTTTAACTGGGTGTTTAAGGTAGTAGGGTAATGGTAATCATCATGGACATTATGATGACTCAAAATGAAATGGTGACTATCCAACAAGAGATAAAAACAAAAAGAATCCATATGTACAAAATATTTATAGCAGCTCCTTTCTGGGGGCAAAGAATTAGAAGTTGAGGGGATACCCATCAATTAGGAAACAGCTGAACAAGTTGGGGTATGTGATTATGATGGAATACTGCTGTACTATAAGAAATGAACAGGATGCTGTCAGACAAACCTGGAAAGACTTGCATGGACTGATGCAAAGTGAAATCTGCTGTGTACAAAGTGACAGCCATATTATAAGATGATCATCTGTGAATGACTTAGCTATTCTCAGCAAGCAATACAATGATCCAAGACTTATGATGAAAAATGTTATCCATCCCCAGAGAAAGACCTGATGGTATCTGATTACAGATTGAAGCATACTTTTTCACTTTATTTTTCTTGAGTTTTTTTATCTAATATTTTCTTTTACAACATGACTATTATGGATATGTTTGCAAGACTACTACACATGTATAACCTATATTCAATTGCCTGCCTTCTCAATGAAGGTGCATAGGGAGGGAGAAAGAGAATTTGGAATTTAACATTTTCAAAAACAAATGTTAAACATTGTTTTTACATGTAACTGGGGAAAAATAAAATACTAAGTAAATAAAATGACAGTTGCTAAATCAAATATTTATTGAGCAAGTAGTATGTACTCAACACTGTGCTAACTACTATGGGGAGGGGTACAGAAGAAATATAAAACATAGTCCCCACTCTCAAGGAGCTTACAATCTATTTGGGAAGACAAAATTAATGAATCTGAAAAAAAGGCAACATGATAGAGTGCAAAGAACAATTGATTTGGAGTTAAAGAACCTGGGTTCAGGTCTCAGATTTAATGCTTATTACCTGTGGGACCTTGTAGAAATCACATAACTAGACCTTGGCTTCTGCCTTTATAAAATGAGGCAGCTGGATTACATAACCTCTGAAGCCCCTGACAGATCTGCCTCTGTGATCCATTGACCCTAAAACTTTAAAAGATTTATTAATTCATCAATAGGGTATTCCATCTATTCATATAGATTGAAGCCCCTCTGTGCCTTAGTAGATGACCTTCCCTTGGCAATAGCTCACATTAATATAGTACTTTGAAGATTGCTAAACACTTGCAGCCAAATGGTATAGTGCACAGAGGGTTAGAATCTCAAAGTCTTGATTTTGAATCCTACCTCATGCAATTACTAGTTGTGAGACTCTGGGCAAGCCAACTAACCTCTCTTAGTCTCAATCTTCTTTCCACATGGTTATTGTAAAAATCAAATGAAATAATGTACATAGGACACTTTGCAAACTTTGAAGAACAATGTGGAGACTTGCTATAATAATTATGTAAACCTTATTATAAGTGTTATCTAATAATTTATAATAATTATTATTTCTATTTTACAAATGAGTAAATTGAGGCTCTGAAAGTTTGTGACTTGCCCGTAGTGATAGAGCTAATAATTATCTCTGATTGCATTCCAGTCCAGGTCTCCTGACTCTAGACACAGCACCACCATTTTTATGCTCTCCTGAGTTCCCCTTCTCCCTCAAAATCATTTGTGGCCAATATTCTAGGGATTTCCCTCAATCTTAATCATGGTGGTCTTGTAATAATAGCCTTTGTTAGATTCATATTTGAAGTCTTTCTGCTTTGGCAGGGGCACTTAGTGCTTGTACTTTATTGACATAACCTTCAAGAACTAAGGATTACTTCCATGCCATGATGACACACACGGGTAGAGAAATAACCAATGTTTATGACAAAATATAATTAAATACTGAACCATGAGGTATAGACAAGTGCTGCAGTGGATTTTCCCATAGGGAAACTATTAAGTATCCAATTACAATTTTTGTTGGTGAAGACATATGTTCATACCTAAATAGAAGATTGGGTCTTCAAAAAAAATAAGGGCAGCCTTTCTTTTGACCTGTTTGAATTTAAATCCCAAACATGGCTGCCCAAAATTCAAATGGTTACCCTACTTTTGAACCTACCCTCCATGTCTCTGATCTTTAGGATGCAATTAATTTGATGAACAGTTGTTGAACAGACATTGCATTTTGAGAATTCCCCTAGTGGTTGAACTTGGCCTTTGCTATTCTTGATCGGGTATAATTGCCAGATTTTAAACACATGTAGCATCCAAATGTAATGAATGAACTACAGAGACAAGGAAACCTGATGCTTCATCACCAAAGCCACATCATATTGTACAGATGATGCAGGTCAGGTTAGAAGATAAAGTTATTATCTCCAAAACAAAATTGTTTGTAAAAATCAACACCTGCAACCCAGAACAGAGAAGGGGATACACACAAAGCAGTACTGGCAAAGCAAATTATTAAAGTGAAGATATAGTGAAGACGAATTCCCTAGGTTATTTTTCCTATGAATGCATCATGAAAATGTTGTTTAGATTAGAGTTCAGAATATTAGAGGTGTGTGTGTGTGTGTGACATGAGCAGAACTCAACATACTTTACCTTCAGGGTGGCAATTACCTTTACAATTGCATGCACATGGAGAGGAAAATATACTCCAAATTGCATTGTGAACTCTAGAGATTAGTGCATCATTTCATGGACAGTTGAACCTATGTCCCATATAAATGTTTCTCCAGCAAAAACAAAAGAATACTGTTATGCTGTCTTCTAAATTTCCAAGGAATTTTCATTGGGGCTTTGCCACCTGACTTCCATTATAGTGAATGGGAGTCAGGGGGCTGAAATTGCAAGCAAAGCTTTGAAAATTTAGGGGTATGTGTCAGTGTCTGGACTTAAACATTCATCCTTGAGCTCTTTGGTGGCAATTGTGTATGAGATGCATTGCTTCTTCCTGCCCCTATGGGAATGACATTACATACAAATTGTATCTCTGTATGCAAGTGTTGTAGCAGGTAATTTATATAGATGCAGATCATATAAAGACTGAGAAAGGGTTTTCTCCTGGAATGTTTTATGGTCATAAGTCAATCTTTGAGTTCTTGACCCAATAGGAAAATTCTGATGACTCCCTACCTTATTAAAATATGAATTAGGACAAGGCTTCTCAAACTAAGGGGAAGAAATCACTAGAGGGATAGTGACAGAGTTGTGAGAGGAGTTTGAAGGATAGAGGCTGCAGAATTTGGAATGCTTGCTTTGTTGTGGTTTGGTGAACTTTAAGTAGACTTCCTACAGATGCTAATCACTGTCTCTACATCATGGCCTTCCTTGCTTTTGCAACCTGGAATAACATGCAGGGGTAGTAGAGCTACAAAAGTCTGAAGAACCATTGGGTGGTGACAGCTCTTTCAGCCTAAAGTACAATGTCCTTCCTTTAATTAATAAGGGGAATGACATTGAAATGCCACTGGTTTAGTCATGAAAACCATTGGTTCATTATGGTTCATGCAATTTAATTTGATCTGATTCACTTAGCACAAATGTTCAGACATAGTACTTTCCATTCAATAATATTATTTTCAAATCTTCACAACTGGCTTTGGGGAGTAGACAAGGGAAAGTAAAAATGAGCAAATGGAAACAGAGAAATCAAACAATTGACTTTCATCAATTGTCAGTTAATTAGTTGGACCTGGTGATCTCCAAGGTCCCTTTCAGCATTAGATCTACGACTCATTAATTTTGGTGAGGTGTGTTTTAGCAATGGTAAATTGGGACAAGGTAGGTGGGGTACCCCCAGCCCCAAAATTTTGAAAACCATTGCATCTTATGAATGTTAGGAGTTTCTCCACCTACCCTCTTCTTCCTTCTCTGTGAAAAAAATGTATTTTTTTAAAAATCCCATCCCTCATTATTACCTTCTCCAACAAAAAATAGGATCTTAGGGATGGAAAGATGCATTTGGAGAAATAATTTTTTAAACTCTTTAAGAGTGACTGCTGACATTGGTTATTACCTCATTTGTTTTAGTCTGTAAGTCTCCAATAGTGTGAATAGATATACATATATAGTTATAGATAGCTATATAGATAAATATAGATATAATACATATATATGTATGTATGTGTATATATGTATGTATAGTACATATGTATATCCACACATATATACTTATATGTATATGTACATGTCAAATATATTCAGAGAGATATATAGATAGACATAGATGCATAGATTGATAGATATGAATCGATATATATATATAAATATGTACACAATACAATACATATATACACATATGCATATATAGATTACATATATTAATATAGGTTACAAAATTGCATATATAGATATATATTCAAAACTGAGGGGAGAGGAAGGTACTAGGAACTAGGGGGAGTTAGGAAAAATTGATTCTGTATGTGTGTGTGTGTGTGTGTGTGTGTGTGTTATATACACCAAACTAAGGTGCTCAAGAATGTATTTCTGTATAATTGAACATGCAGTTATTGAGTACCTTTTATGTGCAACAATAAGATTTTTTTGTCTGGGTTCCTCTAAGTGTGAGACTATTACTGGATCATAGATTTATAGGTAGAAAGTCTTAAAGGCTGTCTACTTTAACTTTTTCACATTACAGATGAGGAAACTCAGGGTCAGAGAGGTCAATGATTTGTCCTGGGTCACAAAGATAGTAAGTGTCTGATTAAGGATTTAAGCATAGATTTTCCTGACTCCAAATTCAATATCCTATCTGTTATGAAATTCTAGCATCTTAATTTCTACTTAATTCCATAATTGTAACTCTCTGAATTCATAGCACTTCTCTCTCAATTATATTTCTGAGAAAAATTTGAAAAATCATTATTCCATCACAAAATACCCCCATTCTCTTTTAGAAATCAAAAAAAAGGAGTCACCAAAAGTCTTATTAAAAAGAACCTTTCTTGTGGTTATTATATTGTTGTTGCTGTTGCTATCTTTTTTATTCATTGGAAATAACATAGTCTTCCTTCTGGGAAAAAAATACATGAAAATGTTTTTTTTTTTTAAGTTTGTATATCCAAAGGCAATTTTAGGATGTTGTGTTCAGAGGCTATTTCAAAATGACCCCCACATGAATAAAACATTAGAAGCATTTTTGGGAAAGGTTTCACTGATATTAAAACAGAATATGAACACTTTTCCATAAATGATAGAACAGAGACCCAATTATAGCATATCACAGGACTAGTAAAAGTAAGCCATTAATGAAAGTGTTCTACTACTCTAAGCACACATACACACAAAAATACAATGGCATATTTGAATGACTCCCTCCAATTTAATGTTCTAATATCACAAAGTATGTGAATCCCCAACAATACAACTAAAACTGGAATATTTTCCTTCCCTTCCAGTCACAGTTGCTGATAAATTAAACATAACCTTGTTGCTTAAAATGCTTGAAGAATGCCGAGGTGTTATCATGAAACTAAAGAAAGGTCACTCGATTTTCTGACCTTGCTTTGGAAGGATCTTTCTCTTGATCCTATTTTTCTATTCCATGCCACAGTCTCTGAGACAGATAAGTTAATTTCTTTCTGTCACAAAATCAGGAAAGGTTCTGAAGTTAAGATGGATGTTCTTGGGGCTTAGTGTCTTTGATTATATTTTAATTTCGCAGACTCATAGATAACCAGAGCCAAAAAGGACCACTGATGATCAAACAGTTTAGCCATGAAAATGAGCACTTACCCAAATGAAAAAGCAAGAACGATAGCAACTGTGTACTGGGTATAGTGAGAAACTTGTTTATGCTGTCTCTCCTTTATAATTATGTTTTGTTTCATTGCCAATGGAATTTCTGTCTATGGGGCACCCTTGAGCACAATTTTCTAGAAAAGTATATCCCTGTATTATTAATCGTGAGATGAAAGGAACAGTAGAAGGAGGTGAGATGGCTACCAGGATGAGGTAATCACACAGATAACTGTGAGTGGGGACAATAAAAATGTGATAGATTTGATAGAATTTTCAGTCTAATCATCTTTGACACTTACTTGTGAGACTGATCTGGTCTAACCCACTGTCTCCAGGCAAGGTGGCACTCAAACATTTCATACTGATGAGTATATTTCCTACTCTTAGAAAATTTCCTGGGAAGATGATTTCTCAATTCCCCTAAGTTACTCATCCTCAGGATCTCATGAGCCTTCCAGGCAAAAAGTTTTTTTTCTGAGTGCCTCTACTGAATCTTTTCTACTGTGATTGACAACTGTTCACTCCTTTTCTATCCTCATCAGAAATATAGAACAGTTAAAACATGTCTCTTGTATAATTTTTCTTCCTGCATTGAACACTAAAAGTTTGATCTCTAGATGAAGAATTTTTTGACCACAATGCAGGAAAGGGACAGAAATACAAAATTTCCTCAATTCTTAGAGGCCCTTTTCTGTTTTTGCAATGAAAATAATGAAATAGAACGACAGAGGTCAGAGACCAGAAAGAATTACACAGTTGTTATATTGCCTAGAAATATAAACTTAACTATCAATAAATTTAATGTAAGGTCTTTGTCCAATAGCCAATGAATTGGAGGAGCCAACGTTCATTCATATTGATACTTATTTAAATTCTTAAGAATTTAAGAAGCTAGAAAACCTCAAGAAGAGCATCTAAATGGAAGATCGGGTCATAGATGCTTATCAAAGAAGCAAATAAAAGAATTCATGGGATCATAAATTTAGAGAATGAAGAGACTTTAGAGGTAAGGAAGTCCAACTCCTTTATTTAGCAGATGAGGAAAATGAGGCACAGAGAGTTTCAGAGACACAGCTACTGTATGAGACCAGATTTGAACTCAAATCTTCTGGATTGCAGAGTAAGCAAAGCTGTTTCCCTTCATACAAAAAGTAACGTGAAAGAGTAGCTCATTGAAACCCTTGGAAAGCTTGCCATACAGAAGCAAACAGACCATGAAGGTCATGATATCTTATAAAACAACACCGTATGTTGCCCACATTGAAGCAGATAATTGCTATCAAAGAACTTGACAAGGTACAAAATGGATACAAATACATCTTGTTCCATGATCATTTCATTGCAAAAGTGGGCACAGAGGAAGATAGTAACAACTTTGCCAGAAAATGTTTATTAATAGTCAAGAATTTAAAGCAGAAAGCAGTTATCTTGTTGACTATTCAAGAGACTCATGACTAGACATCAAAAATATTTTGAAGAAAAGTATTGAAGAAGAGTATTCTTCATCAATCTTTATGGTGTAAATACCAAAGGGTGAAATTTAAAAAAGAAAGAAAGAAAAAATACTGACCACGGCCATGCAAGCAAGAAATGATTGGTTATGGAGATAGTAGTCAGTTCAGCATCAGATGTCTGCAAGGATTTAGGTCATCAAATAATTAAAGCAAAGGTCAAAGTAAACATTAAACCAGAAGGAAAAAATGAGAAGTCACTGGTTTTGATAATAGCCCCTCTAACCTGACCTGTTTAAATAAGCTGAGAATTAGAATAAAACAAAAACATTAGCTCTGAGTATCGTGATTTCCAGAAGTTTAAGTAATTAAAAACATTTGCATAACAAGAAAACAGAAAGAAAAAGTCCAGAATCCACCCTAACTGAAAAAGCATTTAATCATTTTGGGAAATAGAAGGATGCAGCACTCAATAGCACTCACTACCAGTTTACAGTACAAGATCATTTGCAAAATATTATTGGAGGTGGATAACAGAAGGTTGTGAAGCATATTGCCTCACAAAATGGAAAAAAGTAGCTGAGAAAACCAGGCTGCAGAGATCTTGCCATAAGAAACAGCTAAGCCAGATGATTCAGTTCATTTCAACAAACATTAATTCAATGCATATTTTGTACAGGGCAGTAGGATTGTCCTAAGAGAATGTATAGATGAATCCCAAAGGAAGACGACAAGAGATATGGAAAGGAAAAGATCTACAGCAGTCTGAAAGAAAGCAGCCTGAGAGAGCAAGAGGATTTACTGAAGTCAAGGATGACTAAAATGCCTCCCTCTTCCCATCCCACCAAGCCATGCAACTATATCACTGTTGGGTTGTGTGTGAGGGTGAGAACTGGGAAACCCCAACAAATTGTCAAGTTTTGGTAACTGGGAAAATTGTACACTTTCTCTATATGCTGGGTCTGACATAAATGTTAATTTTGGTTTCTCTAAGTCATAAATGAGATATTTCATGTGAGTAGTTTTTTGTTCTTCTGTTGGCATCAATAACATCAAGAACACAACTGTCAATAACATAATTATCACATTTTGATTTTATTATCTTAGTATGTGATATATTCTTTTTTTTAAAAGCAATTGGGGTTAAGTAACTTGCTCAAGGTTACACGGCTAGTCATTATTTATGTGTGGGTGCTCATTTTCTGAGGCCGGATTTGATCTCGGGTCATCCCAACTCCGAGGCCGGCGCTCTTACTCACTGCGCCACCTAGCCGCCCCAAGTATGTGATATATTCTATAAGGAATTAGAAATAACTTTTTTTCTTAAATGGAGTCAGGAACTGCATCTGGTCCTGGATAAAGCTGTGATAAAGAATGCAATGTTAAAGCTTCTCAAATATTAGTTTTAAAGATATCTCAAAGAGGAGAAAATTCTAAAATAATTGAAAAAGATTACAGATCATTCTTCTACCTAAGAAACAGGTGATTAAGATATCAGCAACTACTGACTTTTGTGCCTGATTTTTCACTTGTATAAAAAAGTATGAGAACATTTCATATATACTTAAAATAGAACAAATCAACTTTAACAGAAGTTAATGCTTTCATAGAGGAGCCTCCTCTTTTTTTTTCTTAGTGTGTTGAAATATTCATTTTTGTTGGTAATGGTAATAAAGCAGAAAATTTTTAAATGAAAAAGAATTATTATAGTGATTTATTAACCCATTGGAGATATAATGAGGAGCAAAAAGAATTCTGCAGACAATTTTCTACCTCAAAGCAATGGGTTTTGGTCATACTGCCTTAAAGATATAATGAATACAAGATCACATAGTGTCTATCATTAATCATTTGTGTAAGATGGTATCACTTTCTCAGTTTGGACATTTTTATTTATTAAAAATGGTAGAAAAAGGACATTTGTATGAGAAACATTGAAGAAAGAAATTCCTGGATAATTGAAGAAAAACACACTCTCACTGAATACACACACACACACACACACACACACTCATATGTTTATACATATATGTGTGTATGTAAAATTTCCCCCAAATAGGATATTCATATGACTGTTGTGTTTGAGGGAGAGACCTGGCAACTAGAACTTTTTTTGTAACTGTGGGATGTTTGTACATTTTCTATCTGGTATATCTGACAGAAATATGAATTTTATTTTTTCACTCCAAAGTAGAAATAAGTCACTTCATGCTTTGAAGCCACATCAGTCATTGACCAAAGTTAATGACTAGACAGCAGCACAACAGAGAAGGAAGAAACAAAAGATCAGAAGGGAAGAGAAGTTACTTCATTCTGAACCCAGTTAAGACAATATGAATAGAGGTGGATGGGCTTTGTAGCTGGTGCTAGGAACTGATCTGATTGGAGGAATGCTGTCCAGCTCAGAAGAGCTTCCTAGCAGAAAGAAGAATCCTCTGAGGTTTAAAGAACTGGATAGGAATAGGCCTGGGTACTTTGTCTTTAATTGACATCTACAGCTTGAATTATGAAAAATCCTCATAGGTTTGTTTGCATTGCTTTTTTTTACAACTACTTATGGCTTGAGAGAGAGAAATCCCTGAAAGTCCACTGAACAGATTCAAATAGCTCTATGGATTCCAGATAGCAATGCCACAGAACTCAAGCAAAGCAGGAGACTTGGACTGCTCTGCAGACTTTAGGTTTACCATCCATGATTTCACTAAAAAAACTTAACACTTTTTAGCAGTCAAATAATACTAACTAGACAAGAAGCAATTCTGCCTAGACATATTGCAGAGAGGCCCGGAAGAGAGATCTTGCTCAGAAGCTGACTCGTAAAACACGTTCTTCCCTAAGAAGATCAAGGACTTGAGTCTAAAATCTAGATTCATGAGTGACCTTAGAAACATACTTTTCCCTACTTACGTCTCTCTGCCAAATAGTTTCAAGATTTTTACCCATTCTCACAGTTATGGAAGAGAATGATTCAAGTTTATGGGTGAAATATTATTTAAGATTATTCTTGTTTCTGCCTTCCCGTTTTGTAAATAGCTGTTAATTAAAAGTTAATGGTGTCAGCTTGGTTGATTTACTTAAATAAGATGTATAATAGGGGCTTATCAGTCAAAACTGGGAGTAGTAATATGTAGTTCTCCCACATCAGGGTTTCCCTTAGGATTCTGAGAGTGAATTGTAGACACCAGAGAGGGGTCAGTAGGGTACAAAAGACAGATAAGAGAGAAGAGTTGAAGATCCTGTCCCTTTTCAAAAGTGGGTGCTCACAACATCCTTCCCCCCAAACCTGCCCTCCCCTCCACCACCTTTCCCCATCCCCCTCCCCCCCAAGCTACTGTAGGGTGGGACACCCTATTTAGTATGCATGTCATTCTTGCCCTGGTCCAAATTCAATGAGAATAAGGTTCTGCTTTTTTGCCTTCCTGTTCTTCCCCTCCCCTGCAACCACCTTCCCCTGCCTCCTCTACAGGAGACAGTTCACCCCATTGTCTCTCCCCATTCCCCCTCAAGACATTACTCTCTCACCTCTTAACCTCACCTTTGATCCACAGATCACCTCCTGAAAAAGATCCCAAAAAGAAAACTCCTAGGAATATTGATGTTCCAGAATTCCCAGATAAAGGAGAGAATATTACAAGCAGCCAGGAAGAAACAATTTTAATATTGCAGAAACACAATCAGGATAACACAGGATCTGGTAGCTTCTACACTGAGGGATCGAAGGGCATCGAATATGATATTACGCAGGTCAAAGGACCTGGGATTAAAACCAAGAATCACCTACCCAGCAAAACTGAGTATCATGTTTCAGGAGAAAATTTGGTCATTCAGTGGAATAGAGGACTTTTAAGCATTCTTGAGGAAGAAAACCAGAGTTGAACAGAAAATTTGACATTCTGATACAAGAAGCAAGAGATGCTTGAGAAGGTAAACAGGAAAAGAAATCACTACGAACTTATCAAAGTTGAACTATTTGCATTCCTACATGGAAAAACAATAACTGTAACTGATGAAACTTTTCTTAGTATGAAAATAGTTGAAGAAGGGTATATGGGCATATGAATACATATGTGAATGTGTGTATATATGTCTTCAGGTATACATAGATAGAGGGCACCTCTTTTAAGAAGATCAAAGCATCTCTTGCTTCTTGTATCAGAATGTCAAATTTTCTGTTCAACTCTGGTTTTTTTCCTCAAGAATGCTTGAAAGTCCTCTATTCCACTGAATGACCAAATTTTCCCCTGAAACATGATACTGAGTTTTGCTGGGTAGGTGTCCCAAACGTTAGGGTTTTCTCAACTTCCGGAGGTATTAGTTGGGTGGCCTCTGTGAAATCTCCTCACACTCAGGCAAGCTGGTCACACACCCCAAGACCTCCACCCCAGACCACAATCCAGATTCAAGAAGGATAAAGCAAGAGTGCTATCCCCACAGACTGGTCGAGGGATCCCCCTACAAATCATAGGCCAATCGCTGAAGGTGAAAGGTGGCAACGTGGGACAAGCTGCTCCAGCTTCTCAGCAGCTTCTCGCCCCCAGGGGAAGAAGCTGAAGTATTCTCCCAACCAGTCCCAAAGTCCATAGGGCACTGACCTCTCACTTTGGCCTAGGCATCTATGTGTTGATAATTCTGGAAATGCCACAGCTCCTGGTGTTCTGGGGTCCCTCCAGCTGGCTACTGGTCTGGCTGCCCTCAGGCTAAAACCTTGACTCACAGGGGCCTGGCCAGAACTCTGCGCTGGTGGCTCACAGAGCACTGGGCTAGCCACTCACTGCCTGGCTACCAGGCTGTCCAGAGCCGGAGGTTAGCTTCTCTGTGTCATTCTGTGGGTTCTGGAGCTCCAGAGGTCGTTCAGAGTCTGCCTTTTACATAGTTTTTAAGTGGTGTGCCTCCTTCCTATTTTTCAAGAATATGTAACAAACGTGACTATAGTTATTTTTTTCTTTTTTTTTTACCTGGACATCTTATGAAACATTTAATTTTAAAACTTTGATTTTCAGATCCATTCCCTTCCTCCCTTGTCACCCACTCCCTCTGAGAAGATAAGCAATTCAGTATATGTTGTACATGTATAGCTATGCAAAACGTTACCATAGTAGATACATTGTAAAAGACTGCTTATATTTCCCTCCCACCCATCTCACCTACCACATGGTCCATTCCCTACTTTGATCCTGTCCCTCTTTGATAGTGGGTACTTCCAACCTCCCCTCCCTCCAGAATGCCCTCCCCTCCATGACTCCCCCTCTCATCCCTCTTTCCCCTACTCTCCTCTAGGATGAGATATCCCATTTAGTATGTATGTGATTCTCTTCTTGAGCCAACTTCAGTGAGAATATGCTTTTGCCTTTTTGCCTTCCTATTCTTTCCCTCCCCTGCAACTACTTCCCCTTGCCTCTTCTACATGAGATAGTTTACCCTACCCTGTCTCTCCCCATCTCCTCTTGCCACTTTCCTCTCTCACCTCTTGACTTCACCCCTTAAGAATCATCCCTTCCCATCATATTCAACCTGTGCCCTCTATCCATGTACAACTGTAAACATATGCCCATATACCCTTCTTCAATTATTTTCATAATGAGAAAGGTTTCATCAGTCACAGTTATTGTTTTTCCATGTAGGACTGTAAATAGTCCAACTTTGATAAGTTCCTTTTTATTTCTTTTCCTTGATTACCTTCTCAAGCACCTCTTGTTTCTTGTGTCTGAATGTCAAATTTTCTATTCAACTCTGGTTTTTTCCTCAAGAATCCTTGAAAAATCCTCTATTCCACTGAATGACCATATTTTCCCCTGAAACAAGATACTCAGTTTTGCTGGGTAGGTGACCCTTGGCTTCAATCCCAGCTCTTTTGCCCTCTGGAATATCATATTCCATGCTCTTCGATCCCTCAGTGTAGAAGCTGCCAGGTCCTGGGCTATTCTGATTGTGTTTCCACAATATTGAAATTGTTTCTTCCTGGCTGCTTGTAGTATTTTCTCCTTGATCTGGGGATTCTGGAACCTGGCTATAATATTCCTAGGAGTTTTCTTTTTGGGATCTTTTCAGGAGGTGATCTGTGGATTCTTTCAACCTCTATTTCCCCCACTGGGTCTAAAACATCAGGGCAGTTTTCCTTGAGAATTTCTTGAAGAATGATTTCTAGGTTCTTTCTTTGATCATGGGTTTCAGGTAGTCCAATAATTTTTAGATTTGTCTCTCCTGGATCTATTTTCCAGGTCAATGGTTTTTCCCATGATATATTTCACATTGCCTTTTATTCTTTCATTTGTTTGGATCTGTTTAATAGTATCTTGATTTCTCATAAAGTCACTAGCTTCCATTTGCTCCAGTCTAACTCTGAAGGAATTAATCTCCTCAGTGAGCTTTTGAGATTCTTTTTCCATCTGGCAAATTCGACTTTTTAAGGCATTCTTCTCCTCATTACCTTTCTGAGCCTCTTTTGCCATTTGAGTTAGTCTGTTTTTTAAGGTGTTATTTTCCTCATTCAGGCTGTTGACTGTCATTTCATACTTTTCTTGCATCTTTCTCATTTCTCTTCCCAATTTCCCCCCCACTTCTCTTATCTGCTTCTTAAGGTCCTCTATGGCCTCTAGCCAGCTCCTATTTTCATTTGGGGCTTTTGGTGCAGGAGTTCTGACCTCACAGTCCTCCTCCATGCTTTGATCCTCTTTGCCCCTAAAATAGGAGTCCAATGTTGAATTTTTCTATATATTTTGTTTCTTTTGCCTAGGCATGTTGCCACTTAATTACTTGATTTTGGGGCTTGTTGCCACAGTAGGACTCTGCCACCAGACAGGAGAGCTTCCATCCCAAACGTGGGGTCTTCACAACTTCCGCAGATTGGGTGGCCTCTGTAAAGCCTCCAACCACTCTGGCAAATTGGATACTCACCCTAAACTTCCCCCCCAGACCACAATCCAGATCCAGGCAGTTTAAATCAAGAGCAATTAACCCCCAGACTGACTGCTGGGTCTCCTTACAGTTCACAGACCAGGTGCTAGAGCCGCCACTGATGCTGCAAAATGGCTTCTGTGCCATGTTTCTTCCACAGCTTTTCTCCCCCAGGGGAGGAAGCCGATATGTTCCCCAAATACTGGTCCCAAAGTCCATAGGGCACTAACCTCTCACTTTGTCCTAGGCATATCTGTGCTGATAATTCTGGAATCCCCCCAGCTGCTGGTGTTCTGGGGTCCCTCCATCCGGCTGCTGGCCCAGCCGCCCTAGGGCTAAAACTGCGGCTCACGTGGGCCTGGGCTCATCTCCCAGCATGCTGTGCTGCCTGCTCTCAGAGTGCTGTGCTCCCCATTCCCTGCAGGGCTGCTGGGTTCTCCTCAGCAGGAAGTTAGCTTCTCTGTGTAGTTCTGTCGGTGCTGGGGCTCCAGAAGTTGTTCAGAGTCCCCTTTTACATTGTTTGGAAGTTGTGTGGGGCAGAGCACCTTGGACATACTGTTTCTACTCCGCCATCTTGGCTCCACCCCTATGGCTATTTTTTTTCAGTCATGAAATGTTCTCTCTGAAATACATACATGGAGATGTAATCTCATAAGGGTTCTTGTGCCTCTTCCCAACCCCCTACCCTCAACTTCTGTCAATGATATAGATTTCAATCCATCACTGTGATTTTTATCTACTTCCTCCCATAAATTCACAAGAAGGAGTGGACTCAACATGTTGGATAGAAGCCATCTTTGTTAATATTGAAATTAGAACACATACATCGTCCACCAAATGTCCCTTGCTCTCATCATATGACTAACTCATTTTTTTGGATTCAAACATCTTCCTAGTAGCATCTTTTATGTATTCTGAATCACATAGAGCCCATTGGGGGAGGAACTTGCTTAAAGAGAAGTTTACTTAGGGGAGGCTTGCTTGTAGAAAGGCTTTCATACCTTTTAGTAGTGACCTAATTAAACCATTAAAAATACACACACATATACATACATGTATACACACACTATATATGTGTGTATATGCACATACATACATATATATTTATATATGCTATTATAGTTTTATTTATTTTATTAAACATTTTACTTTATTCATTAAACATTACCCAATTACATTTTAATCTGATTTAATCTGACCATACATCTTTAATTCAAATTTGTGATAATCTAATGGAACATACAGAAAGCGAAGCCCCACTTGTCCACCAATCTGGTACCTCTTCTTCTCCACAGGGTCACATTATTGATCCCTGCCTCATCTTCAGATCTCAATATCTCCTGGCTCCTATCTTTGCCCAAAGGCCTCTCCATCAACTCTCAGTCTAGGTCATTCATAAATGAACTTCCAAAGAAAAAGACTCTAGGGTCAACAGATTCACAAATGAAGTATAACAAACATTCAAAGAAAAATTCCAATACTACATAAACTGTTTAGGTGAAACTGAGATTGTTTCAGTTGTATACTATACATTTTTCTTGTTTTTTGTCTTTAATTAACTTAGGGATAGCTTCCACAAAAGTAAGTTTTGTCTATTACAATGTAATCAGATCTTATTTTTGTGATATCCTTTGGTACTCACCTAATCCAGGACCTGCAGGTTATTTTCTCAAATAATGTATCCGTTATCTATAAGCAGAGGTCTTGTGTATCCAAAAGTCTTTGACTTTTCTCATTCCTTATTAGGGGTCCATATGCTCTAATGTATTTTTCACTATCCTAACATATTCCCAGCTTTGCTCTGATATCTCGAAGTATCAAAATATATATTGTTTTAATTTAGAGAATGTGGTTCATTCATAGACTTCTTCAAAGAATTTCTCTGTATCTTCATTCTCTGCAACATGTGAATTCTTCATAGAATTTCTCAGTCTTCCTCTTCTGCCAAAGATGAGGTGTCAGAATAAAAACATATGGCATGTTCTATTTAGTATTACTATTAAATAAGATGTTAAATAGGAAAGACATGTTCATCTAAGGAACTGGTAATTATGTTGGAAGATGTCCTATTCAAAGTCAAAATTAAAGCATGCATTAATTATTGATGATGAAACTCCTTAAATATCCTGTGTAGATATTTTTCCTACATATACCAAACCCCATACCTCTATTAAAGTTCCTCAGCACAAGTTACCAAAATGGGAAAGCTACACTTGACTATCCAAACTACAAAACAAGGTGGATGAAAACATTGCCTGGGCTATAAAATGCATCTGGATGAATAATGTTAGGCGTTATCTAACATCAAGTTAGATTGTAAATTGGACAGATTTAACATATGGACAATAACCTGGCTCAGAATTAGCAAGTGAATCGGGCTAAATGGCATTTAGGAAATGACAATGTTCTTAATGTTCCTAAACCGCTTGTGTCCATTAAATTCTATTCATATGACTGTGAATAGTGAAAACAAAACCTTGAAAAAGTTAAAATTGCATAATAATCTAAAGGCCAATGGAATCACTGCATCATGTGGCATGAGCCACATTATTGGCGATGGATATTGAGAAATGACATAAAGAAACCCATCAAGGACATATAAGACCAAAATGGAAGTAGGTCAGTCACATACTGATAATAAGAAACAGTAACTGGATAGGGTGGTATTTCCTACCCTTTTAATATTAATAGAAGAGGAGTGTTTCCAATGGATTTGGGGGATCCTCTTCGGAGCACTTATGCAAAGATATAGATAAGAATAAGCTAGTATGAAAAGACATGGAGGGAGGGGTTGGACTCTACATTGGTGTAAGGAATACTCATAGGGATAAAATTATGAAAGCTATAAAGCACCAGAATACCTCTGAAGAATGAGTTACAGAATTTCTTAGATGTGAGTAATTGTCCAAACAATGAAGCCTGGAAACCCTGCACATCTTTTTATGCTGGGCAATTCTTGTCAGTCTACTCATAGAATTTAGATTTAGAGCTGGAAGGGATTTTAAAGATCTAGTACAACCCCTTCCTTCTAGAGTTGAAAAAACTAATGCCCCCAAAGCTTAAGTGACTTATCCAAAGTCACAAAAGTAATAAGTTGCATATGTATTATATTCACTTGAATAATTATAGAATTATTTTAAGCAAATAATTTTCTGTGCTTTAATGTGAGCATAAGTTTAATATATTTGATTATAAAATGGATCTCTTTATCCATTACTGTCCAAGTCATATTACAGACCCAAAGATGAATTACAAATGCATGGGGCATACAGTTTAAGCTCTACAACAATGAGTGTATGTTCATAGTTATTTTTTATGATCAATCAAATTTGAATCACCAATCCATTAAATTTAAACTTCTAGCATGTAGCAGGTCTGTAATTAAATGAAACTAACTAACATTTTATCCTCATATTAAGAATGCATTTACTCTGTTTATAAGGGTATATATATGTACATATATGTATATATATATATATACACACACACACTCACGCGCGCACACACACATATATATGTATATGTATATATGATTTTCCACAGACCATCTGCAGGATCTCTCCTAAACCACAATCTATCTTGAAGTGTATTTTCACAGCCAGGAATAAAAATAAAAAATTCAGTTGTTGTGTGGCAAATTTATTCACCACTAAAAAAGCATTTTTCAATTTAAAAACAAAAAAGGTACAGTATATTGTCAACTAACTCTTACCGCCTCATGAAAGATTGATTTTGTTTGCAAACCATATGTTTGATATCTAAATCATGTTCAGGGGCTTTCATTCATGATTGCAGATTGATACAGTCCTCCACGAAAAATGTATTTATCTTTCCCTGCACTCATCAAACACTAAATACCTAACTAGGTTGCAAGAAGAATCTTTAATTCCATCATTTTAGTCTGGTAATTGCTTTTCCTTCCTTATGTTTAACCAGAGTAAATGAACTATAATTTTAAATTTCTCTTGACATTCACTATCAGATGCCATATAAAACATGAACAAGGTGACGAATGCTGAAAACGGCAGTAGAAAAAAAAGCCTTTTCAACTACAAAGAAAGATGTTGCTTAAGCAATTGGGGTCCATCGTCATGAGGAAATTCAAATTTATGGCTGAAATAGCATCTTTAAGAGTACCCAATTGTGCCTAGACCATGGATCCCATGGCCAGGTAAGATTATTCCACTTAGAGGGACCATAATAAAATGGGCTTTTTATGGCAAGATAAAAATCATGTTTCTATGTTATTTTATTGTTGTTGTTATTTATTGTTATTAAAATTATATAAATTATGATTTATATATTAGTAAATTGCTTTATCAGGACTTTGTCCATCTCTACTTCTATTATGGCATCTTGTGGGTCATCTGTGAACAACAAATATTGCATATAGATAATTTTATATGTGAAACTTTGTTTTAACATAACTTAATGTCACAAATTACTGTGATGTATATTTATGTACAGCTCTATCTATCTATCTACCTATCTATCTATCTAGCTATCTATTACATCCCTCTAAATCCTGATAAAAGTTTTTATCAAAGCTTAAAACATCAGATCCAGCTCACTGCTCTTCTGGTTTGTTTGTTGAAGGACCAGCTTGACAACTCCTAAGGGTTCCTCCAACATTCCAGGGAGCTCAGGCATTTGCTGCCTGCTTTCCGCCTCAATCCCCTGAAACATCCACTTGTGGCAGCTAGTGAATTCCAGCTCCCCAGATCTCTAGGGAGTAGCTGTCTTCATAAGCTGTGATTCCAGGGAAGCTAGATGGCCTCGTGACAGCCCCTAGCATGATCTATTTTGGGACTAAAAATTTCATGAGATTTCATGCCAATACTTAGACTGCAAGAGGAAAGGCTCCACCCAGTGACTCCCAGATTCCAGGTCATTTGGGCAGTGTAGACATCCAAAGTAGCATATTAAAAAAGCCATATGACTGTGGCTTATCCCAACATAATTTGAGCGTTCAGGCAGTCTGAGGGAGAATTTCTATAAATGGGTCATGAATAAGAATAGTATTAAAATGAAGTTCTTTCCTGATATGGTCAAGGCCTGCTTTAATATCTAGGTCTATTGCATAGGATGTCCATAAAGCTGACATTACAATCTTAGAGAAGCAACCGTGATTTTATGTAGATCCTGGCCAGTGGAATGAGCTGTCACCAATTTATCATTTCTTGGCATAACAAAATATCAAAACCACCAATGCTATTTGGGGAAATTGCCAGGCTGTGTCCAGTTGGAAAAAATTAGAAGGAAAATTGAACATGGAATAACAGCCCAGGAAAATGTTACTGAGTAAACACTAACCATAAAAGACTTTAACTCAGCAAGCAATGTGCTTACATTTGTCATAGGCCAGTGAGGAAACCCAGATAATAACAGTTTACATTGACGGCTCCCTATCTATTGCAGAGGATTTATACAAAGAAAGGGTCATGGAGAATTCAATTGCAAATACACAGGTGAAGAGAACATCTGGCTATTTACAAGGCCTCAGCAGAAGTGACCTGATGGGCTCAAAGATGCCATAATTATCCAGTCCTTGTGCACTTTGGAAGAAACTACATGCTAACCTATGGACTATGGTGACTAATTAACATGGTCTCCAGAGAGAACTAGGATACTTGGGGTGGATATACATTTGTTATTAATATCTGAAGTTCAGCACCTAGATAGTTGGGTAAATTTTTCATTTATACCTAAATTTAGGCTCTCCTTATCAACATTTGAATGGCTTGATAAGCTATGTGGTCTGTTGTAGTATAACATTATTAAGATATATCAGGTTATAAGAATTTTGATTAAATGAGATTTTTCATTTAATAGTTAACTCCAGAGATGCTAGAAAAAAGTAGAAAATAATGTAAATCACAGTAGAAAAGGTATTCCATGAGAAATTCCACCTTACTAACAGCTATATTCTCTATCACCTTTATCATGATCATCTAAAGTTATTTATTGATGCTATTCTGAGCACTGTATGAGTCTTCCACCCAGGATATTTATAGTCTAATATAGTATAAATCTAATTTTATATCACATTCTATTATTCAATGCTCTTTATTCACCAACACTTACAAATATTTTTGCAGAGCTGGGAGATAATTTAAAGATTATTTAGTCCAACACATTCACTGTACACATGAGGGGTCTAATAGGAGCAAAAGGACTTGACTAAGGTCCCAAAACTCTCCTGTCTTTCATTGTGTCCTTAGTAAAATCCTTTTAAATGGGGCGGCCAGGTGGTGCAGTGAGTAGAGTGCCAGCCCTGGAGTCAGAAGGACCTGAGTTTGGCTCCGGTCTCAGACACTTAACACACACAAACAAAAACCTAGCCATGTAACCTTGGGCAAGTTACTTAACCCCAATTGCCCTCCAAAAAAATCCTTTTACATTTCTCTATATATACATAGTCATATATACACATATATTTGTACATAAATACAATTATATACCTATATGCACACACAATGTGTGTGAGCAAATAGTCATTAATGAAGAGTTCTGGATATACAAATGTTCCAAATCCCCAGCATGGAAAATGCAGTGGATAGAATACTGGACCAAGAGTCAGAAATACCTGGATTCAAATTCAGCCTCAGACACACAGCTCAGAATGGAGGCAATAATTTTACCTACCTCCAAAGGTTATAATGAGAGTAAAATAAGACAATATTTGGAAACTGCTTTTCAAAACTGAAAGCCCTTTGCAAATTCTACATATTGCTATTATTATTCCTTATATTATATAAGAATAATTATTATGATGATCATATTAATTCATTAAATTTAATAAATTTAATTAATTGCCTCCTGAATCTTCAAAGAAATGCTAAGTTATGTCCAATGCAGTTTTAATATTGTCAATATTTTATTAGGATCCAATGCTGGTTTAAAAATCCAAATTTGGCAGATAGGTATCCTAGACAAGGGGAACAGCAGGAGTAAAGGCATGGAGGTGAGCAATCTATGCTAAAGCTACATCCTCTACAAACTAGAATACTGAATTAACCGTATGTCTTATTTCCCAACCATGCAAGAAAATAAGAGACTTACAGCATTTTAAAATACATAAAATATAAGCAACAACCACAAAGAAATCAGTTGGATACAAAGAAAATGTTAAAGTGTTAATGCTATGTATAGATGGCACTGCTAACATCCATACAAGTCTGGCTCAGGCTAGAGCGAAAAAATAAACACAAATGGAAATTTGCAATATTCACATTGCTTAAGTTAATATAATTAAAACCTGAATTTTTTTAGAATTTCAAATGTGTGGGTAACACTTTGATCAACCCAGATAATGAGCAAATCATCTTCCTTCTTGGTCTTTCCAAAAGTGAATATTAGCCAGACACTTCTGCCTGACAGTAACTAGTGAATGTTAACTTTAATCAGAGTTTCATCTTAAGACATAATGTAGATAGGCATTCTTTTTTAAATATAGGAGACAAGAAAGGTAGAAGTCCATAGTGAGGAATGTTAATAGTGTCTTTGGCAAAAGTGGGGGAGGAGGGAAGGAAAAAGTTTAAGGGGAAGAAACTGAGAAATTTATCTAATTTATTTCTTATGTTATAGAGAAATCTCATATCAAATAAACATTTGTGCCCACTATGTGCCAGGCACCGTGCTAAGTATTGAGTATGCAATAAGAAACAAAAGACAGTCCCTCCCCTCAAGGAACTCACTGTCAAATGGGGAAAACAATAAGCAAACAAATATGTACAAATAAGCTATATAGAGGATAAAGAGGAAATAATTAAAAGAAAGTAGGCATAAGACTAATGGATGTTGGAAAAGCTTCCAATAAGAATGGGAAGTTAGACTTAAAGGAATCCATGCAAGTCAGTAGGTGGAGATGAGGAGGAAAAGCATTCCAGGTATGGGGGCTGCACATGCAGAGAAAATACCCAGAGCTTAGAGATCAGGCTCACTTTCTAAAATCACATTCCAAAACTTCTGTCCTAGTACTTTGTAATCTAATACTTCATATAATCATATTTTTTCTTGGTATTTGAAGATGTTACTACTGAACAACTTTTAGTTGTAGCTAAAAGTAAAGTTTTATTGTTTTCTTTTTTCTCCCAGTACTCTTTTATGCTGAATGATCCGAACTCTTCCAATAGTATATGTTGGTGAGGTGCCTGAACATGATTAAGTGTGCAAAGTCAAGTGACTCATCTGAGAACTGAACATTCAATGTTGTTTTCATTAGTACCTTCTCTCTTTTTTCTTTATTTTTTGGGGGGGATTTTTTAGATTTTTTCCTAATTATATGTGATAATTTTAAAATTCATTTAAAAAAATTTTGAGTTCCAAATTCATTTTATCACTATTTATAAAATAGTCATGTTGTAAACAAAAACACATTAAAAGAAGGTAAAAAAATACACTTCAGTCTGCACTCAAAGTCTATCAGTTCTTTCTATAGACCTAGTAGTTATAGCCCTTTGGGTATAGTTCCATGCTTGGATGAGTTCACAACTCCACCAACAGTGTATTAGTGTTCCCATTTTTCCATATCCCCACCAACATTATCTTTTTCTATCATATTAGCCAGTCTGATAGGTGTGAGGAAGTGCCTCAGAGTTGTTTGAATTTGCATTTCTCTATTCAATAATGAGCACTTTTCCACATGACTATATAAAGCTTTGATTTCCTCTGAAAACTGCCTGTTCATTTCCTCTGACTATCACTTGGGGAATGACTTTTTCTTTTTAAATTTGACTCAGTTTTCTATATATCTGAAAAATTAAGCCTTTATCAGAGAAACACTGTAGAAAATCTTCCCTAGTTTTCTGATTTCCTACTAATCTTGGCTGAATTAGTTTTGTTTGTGCAAATCATTTTTAATTTCATATAACCAAAATTATCCATTTTATGTCACATAATGTTTAGTCAGGTTTTTCCCTTATCCAAAGAACTGACAGGTAAAATATTACATGGTCCCCTAATTTGCTAATGATATCACCCTTTATGCCCACATCACTATTAGTACATCTTTTAACAGCACAGGCTTAACAGAGACATTTTAAATTGCCTCCAGATTTAAACACATATATTTCATTTAAATTAATGTCTCAGTTTATAGTGTAAGTTATTTCAATTTTTATATTTATTTAACAACTTACAATTATAATCCTTTAAAGGTCAATAAGGATTAGAAAATATACACAAAATCATAAATGCTTAGAAAGTGTTTTATGCATTTTAAATTAAGATGCACATTTAAAATAGTTGCTACTTTAACATTTTTAAATATAACATCTTTTTATAATGTATTCATTCAACTGGCCAGTCATCCTGACCTATGTCCTACCATTGAACTCCAATGACTCTGGAGGAAAGAGTGAGGCTGATGACTTTACACAACTCTGCTTTCTTGAAGAATGAAGGTTGAACAACAACAACAACAAACAACAATTAATTCAACCAACATTTACATTGATATACAGGTTCTGTGAGGGTAATAAATAGCAATATACGAAAAATCTCAATTAGTTACAACTTGGTTGGGCTATCAAATTTAAAATATTTCTTTTATACTCTTTCTGTAGATTTGTCTTTCATGAGTTAAATAAAAAATTAATATTAAAAAACACTGAATGGGGAGAAAATTTTTTTACACTGGGAACTGTAAAACAAGATATAGAGATAATATTGATAGTGAGGGCTATTGCACTTCAAGTCAGTAAGCATTTATTAAGTGCCTACTGTGTGTCAGACACTGTGTTAAATGCTGATATGAAGAAAGGCAAAAAATAATCCCTGCTCTCCAGGAGCCCACGGCATAATGGCGGCAATAACAAGGAAACAGTTATGTATAAACAAGCTATATATAGCATAAGCTGAAGATAATTAATAGGCACTCAAATTAAGGGGACTAGGAATTTCTTCCTATTGAAGTTAGGATTTAGCTGGGAATGGAAGGAATCCAAGGAATCCGGGAAATGGAGATGAGGAGGAAGATAATCTTATACCTGTGAAAATGCTAGGGGAGGTGAGGCATGTCTTGCACAAGGAACAGCACAAAGACCATAGTCAGTGAATTGTAGAGAATAAGAGGTGGGAGAGAAAGGGGTGCTAAGGTATAAGAAGACTGGAAAGGTGGGAATGGGCTAGGTTGTGTAGGACTTTGAATGCCAAGCAGAGGAGAGGTGATGGGGAACTATTGGTGTTGACTGAATAAGAGGGTACCATGGTCAAACTTATGTTGAAGGAAGATCAATTTAAAATCTGAGTAGAGAATAAAATGTGGTGATATATTCAAGTCAGGGGAACCAGCTAGATGATTGCTATAATAGTCTAGATGTAGGGTAATGAAGGCCTGTACCAAAGTGGTGACAGTGTCAGAGGAGAGAAAAGGCACATAGGAGAGATTTTTCAATAGTAGAATCAACATAGTTGGCAACAGATTGGTTAGAGCAGGGGTGGGGAACCTGTGGCCTCAAAGACTCATGTGGGTTTGTAGGTCCTCAAGTGTGGCCAAGTCAAAAGACTGCACTTGAGGACCTAGAGGGCCACATGTGACCTCAAGGCTGCAGGTTCCCTACCTGGGATAGAGGATGTGAAAGTGAGGTCAGAGATGACATCTATCTGCAAGGGTAGGTGACTGGGAGGAACATGGAGCCATTCAGTAATAATAGGAAAATTAAGAAGAGTTACATTTTGAATATTCTGAGTTTAAGAAGCCCATGGGATATCCAATTAAAGATGTCTAATAGGGACTTCCAGTGCCAATATGGCAGAGTGAGGAGGGAACCCTCTGAAGTCCTCCCAAATTCCCCTCAAGGCAACTGGAAAACCACCTCAGAGTTGATCTGGGAACAGGGAAGTGGCTTGCCAGCCTGGCAGGAAAGGTCTATCTCACTGGGGTCCAAGAACAGCAGCAGCCAGGCTTACAGCAGGGGGCCTGCAGAAAGGCTCCAAGCCTAGGGCAATCCACCAGTGAGGCCCCAACCTCCTGCAAATCAGCAGACCCCTAGGCATGTAAGCAGTCTGTGCAACACAGCAAGGCCCCACCTCAGTGACTCTAACCCCAGTACAAGCCACCAGTGAGACCTTGACCCCATTGCTAACCAGTACTGAAGCCCCATCCTAGTTTGGCCATTAGTGAAACTCTACCCCTGGAGCCTACAGACAGAGAGACCCTGTTTCCATAGCAGCCCAGTAGCAGAGGCCACCTATGGGACAGATCAGAAACAAAATTACTCCTCCAGGGCCTGCTAGAAGAGAAGTCCTGTTTCCATAGCAACTCAGCAGCAAGGCCCCCACCCCTGGAGCAGGCTAGCAGCTAAACCCCACACCCAGGGGAAACCAAGGGGGAGGTCCCACCTCGCCAGTACAAGCCAGAAGGGAATCCCACACCCCAGAGAAAACAAGCAGCTAAGCCCTGGAGTCCAGTGAATGCCAGCAGTAAAACCCAAACCCCCAGCGCAAAAAGCTCAGGACAGTGCAGGACCCAACTCTCACATAAAGATACCTAGTCACAAAAGAGGCAGAAAAAAAATAAAACAAAATGAAAGAACTTGACTATAAAAGATACTGTGATGACAGGAAGGGATTGAGGCACAAAACTAGAAGAGGACAGTAGTGTCAAAATGTTTAAATGTGAAACCTCAAAGAAAAATGTAATTTGGTCCCTGCCCAAAAAGAATTCCTGGAAGATCTTTTAAAAAAGGATTTTAAAAAGGAAATTAGGGGGCACCTAGGTGGTACAGTGCACAGAGCACCAGCCCTGGAGTCAGAAGGACCTGAGTTCAAAAATCTGGCCTCAGACAATTAACACAAAAAAAAACTAGGCATGTGACTTTGGGCAAGTCACTTAATCCCAACTGCCCTACTCTCCCCCCTCCAAAAACAAAAAGAAAAAAACAAACAAAAAAAGCAAATTAGAGAAGCAGAAGAAAGATTGGGAAAATAAATGAGAGTAATGCAAGAGAATCATGAAAAATAGCATGGAAAAATATATACAAAAAATTCATTGAGGAAAATAACTATCTTAAAAATAGGATTGGCCAAATGGGAAAGAAAGTAAGTAAACTCACTGATGAAAAATAATTCCTTAAAAATTAGAATTGAACAAGTGGAAACTGATGACTCTATGACACATCAAAATACCATGAAAGAAAATTTTAAAAGTTAAAAAAATGGAAAATGTGAAATTTCTCATTGGAAAAACAAGACCTAGAAAATAGATCCAGGAGAAAAAATATAAGGATTATTGGACTTACCTGAAAGCCATGATAAAAAAAACAAAAACCTGGACATCTTTCAAGAAATTATCAAAGGAAACTGCCCTGTTATATTAGAACCAGAGGGCAAAATAGAAATTGAAAGATTCCACTGAAAGAGATCCCAAAATGAAAACTCCCAGGAACATCATAACCAAATTCCAGTGCTCAGAGATCAAAGAGTAAGTATTGGAAGCAGCCAGAAAGAAAAAGTTCAAATATTATGGAGTCAGGATTACACAGGTTTGGTGGAGTCCACATTAAAGAACCAGAGGGTTTGGAATATGATATACCATCACCTATCCAGCAAATTGAATATAATTTTTCAGGTAAAACAAATCAATATTGAACTAAATAGAGGACTTTCAAACATTCCTAATTAAAAGACCAGAGCTGAATCAAAAAATTGACCTCCAAATAAAAAACTCAAGGGAAATATGTAAAGATGAGAAAGAGAGATAGAGACAGAGTGAATATAAGGTGACTTTGATGGGATGATACCAAAACAATAAAAAACAAAATGAAGAAATGAAAAAGAAAATTGTAGGAAGAAGAAGGAGGGAGGAGGGGGAAGATTGAGTGAGGTAAATTGTCTCACATAAAAGAAAC
Organism: Gymnobelideus leadbeateri; assembly: GCA_011680675.1. NCBI lineage: Eukaryota > Metazoa > Chordata > Mammalia > Diprotodontia > Petauridae > Gymnobelideus > Gymnobelideus leadbeateri. Next base: position 58,328 of record WOXC01005844.1, on the reverse strand, counting down.
ATGAAAGAGCTATTATAATAGAGAGTAAGATGGGGGGGTGGTCAAAGATTAAACCTCATTCTCATCAAAATTGGCTCACAGAGGGAATAACGTACGTGTTCAGTTGAATATAGAAATTTATCTTATTTTATAAGGAAGTAAAAAGGGATAGGGATAATAGAAGGGGGAGGGGAAGACTGATAAAAGGGATAGTATATTGGGGAAGGAGGTGATCAGAAGTAAAAACACTTGTGAGGAGGGAAAATATGGAGGCTAAGAGAGCAGGGGATAAACAAGCAAAAAATAACATGGAGGGAAATGCACAGTTAGCTATCATAACTATAAATGTGAATGGGATGAACTCACCCTAAAATGGAAAAAAAAATCCTCACCATAAAATGGAAGCAGGCAGCAGAATGGATTAAAAACCAGAATCCTACACTATATTGTTTACAAGAAGTACATTTAAAGTAGAGAGATACACACGGGGCAAAAGGAAGGAGCTAGAATAGAATCTATTTCAGCTGAAACAAAGAAAGCAGGGGTAGCAATCATGATCTCAGACAAAGGAAAAGCAAAAATAGATCTAACTAAAAGCAATAAGGAAACTATATCTTGCTGAAAGGTACCATAGACAATGAAATCATATAAATACTAAACATATATGCAATAAATGGTATAGCATCTAAATTTTTGAAGGAGAAGTTGAATAAATTACAGGGGGAAATATATAATGAAACAATATGAATAGGGTACCTCAACTTTCACCTCTCAGAGCTAGACAAATTTAACCAAAAAATTAGAAAGAAGTTAAAAGAGTAAATAAAATTCTGGAAAGGTTAGATGTGATAGCTCTCTGGAGAAAAATGAAAGGAAAAGAAAGGAATATACCTTTTTCTCAGCAGTATATGACACCTACACAAAATTGACGATGTATTAAGACCTAAAGACCTCACAATCAAGTGCAGAAAAGCAGAAATAGTAAACACATCCTTTTCAGATCATAATGCAATAGAATTATATTCAATAGTGGACAATGGAAAGATAAATTAAAAATTAATTGTGAATTAAATAAAATCCTTTAAAAAAGTGGGTCAAAGAACAAATCATAGAAAAAAAAGATGATTTCATTAAAGAAAATTACAGCAGTGGGACAACATACAAAAATATATGAGATGAAACCAAAATGATACTTGGGGAAAATTTGTCTCTCTAATTACTTACATCAATAAAACAGAGAAAAAGCAGATCAATGTATTGGGTATGCAATTTAAAAAAAAAACTAGAAAAGAACAAATTAAAAATCCCCAATTAAACACCAAATTGGAAATCCTAAAAATCAAAGGAGAAGTTAATAAAATTGAAAGCAAGAAAACTGTTGAACTGATAAATAAAACTAGAAACTGGCTTTATGAAAAAATTACACAATAAACTAGATAAGCATTGGTTAAGTCGATTTACAAAAAGGAAAAAAGAAAACCAAATTACTAGTACCAAAAATTAAAGATGGTGAATTCACCACCAAATGAAGAGAAAATTAACAGTTATTAGGAGCCATTGTGCTCAATTTTATGCCAATAAATTTTACAACCTAAATGAAATAGATGAGTTATCTATAAAAATATAAATTACCCGGATTAAGAGATGAAGAAATAAAGTACTTAACCCAATCTTAGAAAAAGAATTTAAACAAGCCACCAATGAACTGCCAAAGAAAAATGATCCAGGACTAGATGGATTCAAAAGCAAATTCTACCAAACATTTAAAGAACAACTAATGCCAATACTATATAAACTATTTGGAAAAATAAGCAAAAGAATTCTATCAAATTCTTTTTATGACACAAATATGATGCTGATACCCAAACCAAGAAGAGCCAAAACACAGAAAGAACATTATAGACCAATTTCTCTAATGAATATTTATGCACAAAATTAAAATACAATAGCATCAAAGAGATTACAACATATCAAATATGATCATATGCTATCACCAGGTGGGATTTATAACAGGAATGCAGGGCTTGTTCAATATTAGGAAAACTTTAAGCATAATTAATCGTATCAATAGCAAAACCTATAGAAATCATATGATTATCTCAATAGATACAAAATTTTGATGAGAGTAAGGTTTAAGCTTTACCCACCAAATCCCACCCCCCCACACACACAGACACATTTTCCTTCCGTTGTAATAGCTCTTTCATGCCTCTTTTATGTAGGATAATTTACCCAACTCAATCTCCCCACTCCTTCTTCTTCCAGTGCAATTTTATTTCTCATTCCTTTAGTTTGTTTTGGGGGTATCATCCCATCAAAGTCACCATATACTACACTTGTGTCTATGTTTACTCCTTCTAATTGCTATTATAGTAATAAAGTTTTAAGAGTAACAAATATTATCTTGCCATTTAGAAACATTAAGAGTTTAACATTATTGAATTTCTTGTTTTGGGGGGTTTTTGTTTTGTTTTGGTTTTTGGTTTTTGTTTTTGTTTTTGTTTTTTTTGCTTTTTAATGTTTCCCTTAAGTCTCTTATTTAGAGATCAAATTTTTGATTCAAGTATTCATCAACATTTCACACCTTATAGAGAGATAAGGTCAAAATGGATTTAACACATAACACATGATTTACATATAACACGTGCTGTCATAAGCAAATTAAGAGAGCATGGAATAGTTTATCTTTCAGATTTATAAATAAGGGAAGAATTTAGTACCAAACAAGATACAGATATCATTACAAAATGTAAAATAGATCATTTTTGGTTCTATAAAATTTAGAAGTTTTTGCACAAACAAAACCAATGCAACCAAAATTATAAGGAGAGCAGAAAACTGGGGAGGGGGAAATTTTGCAGCAGGTATCTCCGATAAAGGTCTCATTCTTCAAATATATAGAGAACTAAGTCAGGTTTATAAAAATATAACCCTTTCCCCAATTGATGTGTGGTTAAAGGCTATAAACAGGCAATTTTTAGACAAAAAAAAATAAAAACTATCTATAGTTATATGAAAAATGGTCTAAATAAGAGCAATGATCAAAGAAATGCAAGTTAAAACAACTCTGATGCACCATCTCACACCTATCAGATTGGCTAATATGACAAAAGATGAAAATGTTGGATATTGGAAGGACTGAGACACTAATGCACTTTTGGTGGAGTTGTGAACTGATCCAACCATTTTGGAGAGCAATTCGCGTGAAGGGCTATAAAACTGTGCATACCCATATCCAGCAAGGTCACTGCTATGTCTATGAGACATCCCCTAAAGGGGGAAGGACCTATTTGTACAAAAAACAATATTTATAGCAACTCTTTTTGTGGTGGCTAAGAGTAGGAAATCAAAGGGATGCCCATCAATTGGGAGATGACTAAATAAGCTGCGGCATATTATTGTAATGGAATATTATTGTGCTATAAGAAATGACAAGTGGAATGATTTTAGGAAAACCTGGAATGACTAATTTGAATTGATGCATAGTGAAGTAAACAGAACCAAGAGAACATTTTGCATAGTAACAGCAATATTAGATTAAGAATTGTTAATGATTTAGCTATTTTCAGCAATACAAAGATCCAAAACAATCTCAAAGGACTAATGATGCCTCCAGAGAAAGAATTGACATTGATTCAATACAAACTGAAGCATGCTATTTTTCACTTTCTTTCATTTTTTTTCTCTTATTCAAATCCTCTTATCCAAAATGATTAATATGGAAATGTTTGACATAATTGCACATGTATAAGCTATATCTCATTACTTACCTTCTCAGAAAGGGAGGGATAGAATTTGGAATTCAAAACCAAAGCCTAGTAGATCTTAAAAAATGAAAACAACATAATTAATACTCTTTCGTAGATCTGTATCTATATCAGGCACAAACAAACGTGTAAAAATAAAAACATAATTGTTCATTAAAAAAAATAAAGATGCCTAATAGGCAGTTGGAGGTTAGGGCTGGATAAGTAGACCAGGTATCATTCCCATAAAGGTGACCCTTAAATCCAAGGGAGCTCACCAGATCAAGTGAAACAATATATAGGAGAAGAGAAAGGACACAGGACAGGGACTACTGGGTGTGCCCTGAAAGAAGAACCAGCAAAAGAGAATGAAAACAAGTGGTCTGACAGATGAGAAGAGAACTAGAATCATGAGAGTCATGAGAACTTAAGAGAGAAAGGAGTGTCAAGAAGAAAGTGAACAGAATTGTCATAAGCTACAAAATGGTCAAGAAGGATGAAGATTGAGAAGAGGTCATTAAATTTTATGATTAAGAGGCCAATTAGTCTTTTAATTTTATAAATTTGGCAAAGAATTTTCACTCACTGGTGAAATTAGAAACCGACATATATAAGAGAGTGAAAGAAGAAAATGGAGGCACCAAGTGAAGGCCTTTTCAGACTTTATACTACTTCTTTTCTGGACATCTACACTGTACCACTCTATGGGGACATTGATCCTTGCATTGTCTGTGTCGCCTCTTCAGTTCCCTTTTGCATTTTGTCTTTCCCTATTAAAATGTCAGGTTTTTTTTGAGGGTGAGAATTGTGTTTCTTCTTTGCTTGTATTTATATCCTTAGTGCTTAGTACAGAGCCCAGAACATAATAAGCACTTAATAAATACTTGTTTCCTACCTGTCCTTCAAAACACTTGGGGCACCTGACAGACTTGGAGCAAAGCTTTAATAAGAGGTCCAGTGAGGAACACTTAAAAAAAGTAAGTCTGTGATGCACATGTCAAAATTTCAAAGGACCAAGAGTTGGAAAAAAAAAAAAAAAAACTAGTTCAACATATCCATTTTACATTTGAAGAAACTGACCCCTGGTATGTGTTCAATTAATATATAGTAATTATTTGTGACTGCCTCTAATAATCCCAAAGCATCTAGATCATCCAGTCCCCGAAGGAGATACCACATATTTGTATAAGTGAAAACTAAGGAAAATATGAGGTATGGGAAATGAGCCCACAGAAGAAAATTTAGGAAAAGGTGAATCTAAGTCAAAGGCATAAGAAATTCATTTAGGAAAACATCAAAGTGTTAACTAGCAGCATTCATCATTTTTTAGATATCAGAAATATAAAGGTTGAGTCTTTTAATTTTGCCAAACAAGTTTACAATTGAAGAAATTTGGATTATGTATCTGTAGAGCATCACCCGATGAAATGTGTTTTGATGTTTCAACAGCAGATGTCTCGCCCAGGGATGCTCCCCTGCAGAAACAGCAGGAACCTCCTGTCCTCTCTTTTTACTTGGCATTCATCTCCTCACCAGCTGCCAAATTTAAGCTATAGCAATCCTCTCAGTTTATCATCCTTTCAAGCTAAAATCTGTTACATTAGTGAAGAACTTGCAATACTTATGTAAATCAATAATCGCAATGTATGTGACACATAACATGTCTAAAGTGTTGCTAACTACACCCTCCATGGTTGTGCTATCAAGCAATATATAAAACATAATTCATTTGCATCACTCCCTAGATATTTCTTACTCAATTGCTTCATAATATTTTCCACAAAAAGATAACAATTCTTGGACAATCAGGGACTCTTTTTTTGAAATCACACATTTTCTCTAATTAAGGTACTTTGTGTTTCCATGATTACATTTTTTAAAATTATGTCTTTGAAATTTCTCTTTGGTTCCTATAAAACTGCACTTTTCATTTGGTCAATTAATAATCATAAATATCTGATATGGAGGGATGTTATCAAAGGATTTCATATATATATGTGTGTGTGTGTATACACACATATGTACATATATTTCTTCTATTTCATATGGAAAGTGTGGCTTCTTAAGATTCATTGATTCAGTCTGCTGAAATCTTTAGCTCCATTTTTATGTAATCAGATGGTCATCCATTCAACTGTTCAATCTACAGTTTCTCTGGGCTCATTTAAAAATAGCAAAAAACCAACAACTATTTATTGCACATATTCCCTTCCTGATCATGTCTTTTTTCCCCTTTCCCTTCAGTTACCAAAGTGACTGGCTGCAATTTGACCTTCATCCTCTCTTTATTTCCCTACTAATAAACTTTTCTAAGACTTCAGTGACATAGAGGAGTTGCTACTATATTATTGACTCAAAGAACTTTATTCACTAACATTTCTGCCTTTGGGGCATCTATTTCATTTTAGATTAGGCACTATAGATAAGGCTTGATCACGTATTTATATTTTGACAATTGATATGTTTTATTTTTCCCTTTTGCTTGCATATACTTTTTTTTCATGGTTTTCACATGCAGTTTCTACTTTTCTTGTTCTAATAATGGAATACCCTAGAGAGAAATTTTCTTTGCCAGTGGCCATTGGTTTAATTTGGTTTAGAAGACTTGCATCCCTGAAGACTGAATTTCTTCTTTTGGCTAGAGCACAGAATCATTGACAACAAATGATTTCTTCCAATCCATTACAGTCTAGAAGACTTAGAGGAGGTCAAATATACAAGCCCAGTTCTATCCTTTATTATATCCACTAAGATTTTCACTACTGGTGCCTCAAATTAATTCTGTAACAAACCATTGGTATAAGCAACTTTGACCAAAGATTTTAAAAATACTTTTATTAAAGAAGTTTATTTATACTCAGGTTTTTTTTTCTTTTTTAGACATTTGATGAGCTTTCTCTATTGTTCAAGGTGTTTACTATTGAAGAGTTAGATGACAAACATAGAACTTAGCTGAAGAGAACTTAGAGATCCTCTAACTCTTCTATTTTATGGATGGGGAAATAATGGGAAAAAAGGTCAAGTGACTTCTCACATAACTCCTATTTCTTAAAGTCAGGAATTGAAACCAAGTTCTCTGATTCCAAATCTAACAGTATTTACACTATTCTATGCTCCTACATCTCAGATAGAGATAACATAAAGCACCTTAAAATTCCTTGGGAAATTTTCTAAGTTACAAAAAGGCTTTTTGTTTATCCCTGCTATATTGAGGATAGGTAGATAGAACATTCATTTTATGTTGTTATAGAGGGAAAAAATGTCATTATCCCATTACAAATACCCAGTTCATTTTCTAGTGGTTAAAACCTTTGAATAGTGGATAAAGTTGGCCAGAAGTTTTGTTCTGTTAGATAAATTTAGGTAATGTCACTATATATATATCACAAGGGATAAAGTTACATAATACTATTATTAGGTTTCTGCCCACCTAGCTAAACCAAATAGGATAAACCAAATAACCAAGGTTTGTAATGGACATGATTTAAATGTTTCTTTTTCTAAATTCATTTAATAAAATTTTAAGAAATTGTGATGAAGAAAATGAATGTTAAGATGGGGATATGAGACATTTCTAGGATGAGAGGAATAAGAAACAGTGGCCAAAATGATAGAATGTTTTAATATGACTCGTGTGTAAATTCATCCATTTGGGGGGATGACAGTAAAGTTCAAATCTAAGTGAACAAAAGCAAAACTAACACATGAAATTCTATCCAACATTGAATGTAGTGCAGTAATTACTTAATATGGTATGTGCAAAGAAGGCCAGTTTTGAGCCAGTCAGTGTTCAGTCTTGACTCAGACACAATTTGTCACCATCACTGTCAGTAAAAATAGGGACAGATGAGTTTTGTTGTCACATTGCTTGTTACATAAAAACATGAAATGTGTAAACTCAAAGTTAAACAACCTTGGTGTGGAAGCTAAAGCTTACCATCACTGTTATATATTTCTAAATATCATTCATTTGAATAGGTAGTATATAAAATGTTTATTTATCTTAAACCTAAAATTTTTAAAATATGAAATAACTTTAGAAATTTTATAGATAATATTTAAAATTTTCAGCTATTAAATTTAATTATTTGTAATTTTATTGGCTAATTTTATGTGAAAGAATATTTGTGAAAGCCAGGAATTGAAAGCAGGTTCTCTGATTCCAAATTCAGCATTCTTTCCACTCTCCCAGGCTCCTACATCTTATTCTGGAGTTAATATAAGGCACCTTCACATTCCTTGGGGAATTTTCTAAATTATAAAAGGCTCTTTGTTATGGATAAATCATAGCAATTTGAAGAGAAAATCTACTGGAGCAAATGAAAGTAGCTAAAAAAAGAAAAATAGAGACTATTTAAGTAGTGAAGATTTAAAAAAATACAAAATAACAAGCCCAAATCCAAGAAATATGATCCACTATATTTATCATTGGGACTCACAAATGCTGTTATTGGTGGAAACAAAGAAAATTTTAAAATAGAATTTGCTTTGTTCAAATACTTTATCTGCAGATAATATGAAACTTAACAAACTAAAGTGACATCTTGAATGTGCACATGTATATGTGGGAAATAAAAGAGTTTCTTTTTTTCAGATAAATATTAGATGCTTTTAATAAGAAAAAAGAATCTCTGACCCCCGACAAAGTTTATTGTTATCAAAAAGATTTATTGCTTCTACGTTTGCTTATAGAATTGCTAAGTATAAAAAGCTTTACTCTACAGAAGAAATATCTGGTGAAAATGTAGGTATTGATAATCAGGTCAATGCTATTGCTAAAGAATAAAATTTTTCAAAAAAGGCTTTTAGTGGTTCCACTTCCACTTGCAGATAATATAGTGAAAATAGAACTGTCGGGCGGCTAGGTGGCGCAGTGAATAGAGCGCCGGCCCTGGAATCAGAAGGACCTGAGTTCGGAGCCCGCCTCCAACACCTAATCCGCACAAACAAAAACCTAGCCGTGTAACCTTGGGCAAGTTACTTAACCCCAATTGCCCTAAAGGGGCGGCTAGGTGGCGCAGTGAGTAAGAGCGCCGGCCTCGGAGTTTGGATGACCGAGATCAGATCCGGCCTCAGAAAATGAGCACCCACGCATAAATCAAATGACTAGCCGTGTAACCTTGAGCAAGTTACTTAACCCCAATTGCTTTAAAAAAAAAAAAAAAAAATAGAACTGTCCCTATGTCTGAAGATCTTCATGATCAATTAAATGAAAAATCAAAATTTTCCTATTTCACATAGAATAATGGAAAAGCAACACAATACAATGGAAAATAATTGACTCTGGAATCAAATGACCTCAAATCCCACCTTTGAAGCATACTAACTGCATGACCTTAGATAAGTTGAATTATTTTTGAACCTCAGTTTCTTCATCTGTAAAATGAGACACAGAATGATATAGTGTCTACAGACCTAACCTCAGTGTCAGAGAAATGTGGATTCAATTCCTACCACTAAAATAATGACTTCGTAGCCCTGAGAAAATCATTTAATCCTTCAGTGCCTTAGAGAATTCTCTAAGACAATAAATTGTAGAAATAATGCAGATCTATTTTTGTAGTTTCTTTATCTTGTAATTCCCATCACCATTGAAATCATATATCTAGTCCCTATTCCCATTCTCTTGCATTCAAATGAATAAAGCACAAATGTTCAAATTCTCCTTTGTTTAGAAGCACATTTTCTCGTAAATACATGCATACATACATACATACATACATACATACATATACGTTATTGAAACTAATATTGAGGAAATTTTGTCACTTTGAAAGCCTATTGATAACAGTATCAAAACAGGAGAAATTTTTCATAAAATTAATAGATTTTAAATGAAAATTGTATAATGTGGGGAAAATATATTGAACTCTTCCCTGGCAGAGCCCAATAAATGCCAAAATGAAATACTGATCTATAAGCACAGGTTTAAAAATGTAGACCCTAGGGGGCGGCTAAGTGGTGCAGTGAGTAGAGCGCCGGCCCTGGAGTCAGAAGGACCTGAGTTTGGATCTGGCCTCAGACACAATGCACACACAAACAAAAAAACCTAGCCGTGTGACCTTGGGCAAGTTACTTAACCCCAATTGCCCTTCAAAAAGCAAAAAAAAAAAATGTAGACCCTTGTACTAATACGAATTTAACAGAATCATAAGAATAATATGAAGAATAACAGTAATTTATAATAATATGAATAATAAGAATCTTAATCTCAATAGCTAGAATTCACAGAAAAATCACACTACAAAGCAAAACAAATATAAAACAATAAAGATCTATTATCAATGCAATGACCAGTTATAGCTCTAGAAGACTGTTGATAAAGACTGCTTTTTCAACTTTTGGCAGAAAGATAATGAACTAGAAGTACAGGAAGAGACAGAAAATTTTAGACAGAGTCAATTGTAGTGCCAATGTAATATTCACAGTGCCCTTGATCACTATAAATATACCTGCATGGTGCTCCATCACAAAATTAACAAACTCTCCATATAGAAGACAGAAGGAAAACATTTATTTAGACACCAGAAACCCTAATCCCAGAACCAATAAGCCAATTCCATCATAGTAGCAAAGAAATTAATAAGCCACAACAGCAGAGAGAGCCACAGCATCCTTTAGCCTTCCCACCAACCAATATAAAACCAATATTTACTGACAAGCCTATCTGTCTCCCTGGAAAGTATGCTCTCCTCCCAACTATCTAGCAGACTATGAGTCCTAGCTTCTTGTGGGCTCTGCTCTACCCTTCAACAAACTCTTCCCACCATAGGCTCCATGTGACTACATTCAAACTATTTGGGGGCAGAGTATATTTTCAAACCAGGAAAGGTCTTCAAATTCCCTTACTAAGGGGCAGGGAAGATCTTAAAATTCCTATTACCTTTACACCAATCTGAGTATTTTATTTTTTCTCCACTCAATTACTTTGCTTATTTATTAAAAAGGAAAGATTTTATGGGAAGGGCAAGAGAATGAGGATGAATGTAAGAAAGTGAAAGTTTTTGTTTTTGTAAAGGCTGAAAAGCACATCAATGAATCATTAAAATGAAGAAAAGAGAGAAGAAGGGAGTTCAGAACAGGACAGAGAATAGTAGGGCAGTATTAGAACCATTGTGTTAAATTTAAAATTTATTTGCTATATATAATGGAGGTTCATGGTTTCATGTGTAGTCCTGTTCTGTTCTCCATTGTATAAGGAAATGTTCTTGTTTGTTGATTTTGGTCAAGTTCATAATTTTTAAAAAATAACTTTTTATTGTAACCCTCTATGCAATTTAGACACATTATCATCTTTCCACACAACCACTCATATCAAGAAAACTAAAAGAAGATATAATTAATAAAGACAAAGCAAATTCTCTTTATACTTTAAAAATTCTCGGGGCGGCTAGGTGGTGCAGTGAGTAGAGCCCCAGCCCTGGAGTCAGAAGGACCTGAGTTCGGATCCGGCCTCAGACACTTAACCCACACAAACAAAAACCTAGCCGTGTGATCTTGGGCAAGTTACTTAACCCCAATTGCCCTAAAGGGGCGGCTAGGTGGCGCAGTGAGTAAGAGTGTCGGCCTCGGAGTTGGGATGACCCGAGATCAAATCTGGCCTCAGAAAATGAGCACCCACACATAAATAATGACTAGCCGTGTAACCTTGAGCAAGTTACTTAACCCCAATTGCTTTTAAAAAAAAATTCTCCAGAATAATAACAAAATTCATCTAGAAGAACAAAAGGACAAAAATATCAAAGGGACCAAAGGAAAAAAAATATGAAGGAAAGTGACCTAACAGTACTAGATTTCAAATTACATTACAAAGTAGTATTCATCAAAATGATCTGGTACTAAGAAATAGAGCAGTGAATCAGTGGAATAGGTTAGGTGCACAATATACAGTACTAAATGACTATAGTAAAATAGTGTTTGAAAAAACAAAAGATACCCTACAGGAAAGTAGAGGGGAGGTAGATGGGGTAGATGATAGTATGGAGGGCAGATTGGGGAAGGGAGTAATCAGATGCAAGCACTTTTGACGAGGAACAGGCTGAAAGGAGAGAGAGAACAGAATAAATGGGGGTAAGGGAAATAAGATGGAGAGAAATACAGTTAGCAATAGTAACTGTGGAAAAAATTGAAGCAAATTTCTCTGATAAAGGAATCATTTCTCTAACACAAAAAGAGCTGTGTTAAATTTATAAAAATAAGAGCCATTCCCCAATTGATCAACAATCAAAAATATAATCAGTTTTCAGATGAATTAAAGCTATGTATAGTCATATGAAAAATAGTTTAACTCACTATTGATTGGAGATATGCAAGGCAAAACAATTCTAAGGTACTATCTTATACCTATTAGATTAGATAATAGGATAGAAAAGTTAAATGACAAATGTTGTAGGGGGTGTATGAAAAATAAGACATTGATGTGCTGTTGCTAGAGGTTTGAATTGATTAATCCATTCTATAGAACAGTTTGGAACTGTGCCCAAAGGGATATAAAACCATGCATTCCCTTTGACATAGTAATACCACTAGTAGGTCTGTATCCCAAAAGAAATAAAAAAAAAACAAAAAGGAAAAGAACCTATATGTACAAAATATTTATAGCAGCTCTTTTCTTAGGTGTAAAGAATTGGAATTTGAGGGGATCCACATCAATTGAGGAATGGCTAAATAAGCTGGAGTAATTGTAATAGAATACTATTGTACTATAAGAAATGATGAGCAGGATGCTCTCATAAAAACCTAGAAAGACTTCCATGAGTTGATGCAAAGTGAAAAGTAATGGGTACAAAGTAATAGCAATATTGTCAGATGATCAACTGTGAATGACTTAGCTTTTCTAAGCAATACAACAATCCATGACAACTCTGAAGGGTTTAGGATGAAAAATGCTATACATCCCCTGAAAAAGAACTGATGTCTGAGTACTGATTGAAGTGACTTTTTTCCATTTTCTTCATTTTTGTGATAGTTTTTTTGGTCTATGTTTTCTTTCACAACATGACTATCAATGGATATATTTTGAATGACTACACATATACAACCTATATGGAATTGCTTGCCTTCTCAGTGTGAGGGGGGGAAGGGAGGGAGGAAGGAAGGGAGAGAATTTGGAACTCAAAGTTTTAAAAACAAATGTTAAAAATTGTTTTTACATGTAACTGGGGGAAAATTAAATAATAAATACAAAAAATAAAATAATAAAAGAAAAAACAAAAGAATCCAAGTTTTGGGGGCAAGAATTTACTATTTGACAAAAATTACTGGGAAAACTAGAAAACAGTTTGGAAAAAACTAGGTATTGACCTACATCTCACCCTGTATATCAAAACAAAGTCAAAATAGGTGCATGATTTAGACATAAAGTGTGACATCACAAATTAGCGAGTCAGGATGATTTTTATCTGTTATACCTATGGATATGGGAAGGATTTGTGACCAAATAAGTCATAGAGAGGATCACAGGAAGTAAAATGGATAATTTTGGTTCCATGAAATTATAAAAGTTTTCCACAACCAAAACCAATGCAGCTGAGATTAGAAGGAAAGCAGAAAACTTAGGTGAATTTTTTTCTGGTAAAGATCTCATTTTTCAAATATATAAAGAAAGAACTGAGTTAAATTTATTTTTAAAAAATAAGTCATTCCCCAATTGCTAAATTGTCAAAAGATAAGAACAGGTAGTTCTCAGAAGAAATCAGAGCTATCAATAGTCACATAAAAATGCTCCAAATTATTGTTGATTAGAGAAATGCAAATAATAAAAACACCCTCATCCATCAGGCTGGCTAACTTGAAAAAATGGAAAATGACAAATTCTGTAGGGGATGTTGAAAAAGTGGGATACTAATGCACTGTTAGTAGAGTATGAACTAGTCCAACAATTCTGGAGTATAATTTGGAACTATGAAACTCTACATATCCTTTGACCCAGCAAAACCACAAGTAGGTATATATCCCAAAGAGAAAAAAGAAAAAACAAAGGAAGGAGAGAAAGGATCTATATGCATAAAACTATTTATAGCAGCTCTTTTTTGTGGTGGCAAAGAATTGGACACCGCAGGGATGTCCTTCAGTTGAGGAATGGCTGAACAAATCATGGTACCTGATTGTGACAGAATACTATTGTGCTATAAGAAATGAACACAATAGTTTCAGAAAAACCTGGGAAGACTTAATGTGAACTTATACAAAGTGAAGTGAGCAGAACCAGGAGAACATTATACATAGTGACAACAATTCTATAATGTTGATGCTCAAGTGGGAAAGACCTAACTACTCTGATCAATACAGTGATCCAAGATATTTCCAGTGGACTCATGATTTTTAAAAGTGCTATCAAATTCCAAAGAGAGAATGGATGAATCTGAGTGCAGATTGAAGCATATTATTTTATTTCATTTTTCTTGCTCTTTTTTTTAGCAACATCAATATGGCTACTGTATAAAAGTTTTGCATGCCTTCATATGTATAATTGATATCTTAATGCTTGAATTCTTATTGAATGTTGGAGGGACTAGAAAAAGAAAAAGAATTAAAACTAAAAAAAAATTTTTACAAAGAACACTAAAATATATAATGAGTATATGGTTTTTAAAAATCCTCCTGAAACTCTCATATTTGGGGAATATTTTTTGAAAAGTTGAATAACCTAAAGAAAGCAATGCAAAATGTTCAATTCATGCTTTTATCCTGAAAAATAAAGTGACTATATTTATGAAACATATTGTTATAAATAAAAATTACAAAATCACATTTACCTGCTTACAGGCCTACAATCAAACAGAAGAAAGTAAGGACTTGCTTATTAATAATTTTCCTGTCTAGAGAAGTAATTCTCGATTTCTTTTAAAGGACTTGATGTTTTAAACATGAATGAGTAAATTACCCATTTGTCATAGACAAATGTTTAGTTTAAAAAAATAATAGCTTTATTTTATGATAGTATGTTGAATAGTCTTAGCTATAAAATATATGGTATCAAGTATTAAGAAATCAACTGGTAGTCTTCCACAATAATCATGTGAAAGAAAATTCCAAAACATTCTCTTTCTTAGATACTATGATACAATTTGCATAGCACTAATGATTCATTTGCAACTTTAGGTCATGTTGAATTGTATAAGTCTCTCTAAAATGTGCAATTTTCAAAACAGGAAATAATCGAAGTCTATTAAATGATCAGAATTACAAGCCTGGAGTCCATACAAATTGATTTTATCATCTATATTCATTTTTGTGTGTTTTCTTATGGCACACAATGGTCCTTTCCACAAATGCACTCAAATGCAAATAGAGGCATCTTTGCAAAATAGAAGTTTGTATCCATCCCATGTTGCACTTTCGTAAACCTCACCATTCCTTCCCTTTGTCCCATTTCCTCTATCTTTTCCTTAAGTCCTTTTTAAATCCTAGCATATACTCAAGCACCAAGAACTCTGATACTATCCCCTGGCAACTTGGGGCCCCATTGTAGTTTTATATCCCAGAATAACTTTCTTTGTCCAAACCCCCAAGAGCTCCTCTTTCCAACCACCCCACTAGTAAAAGTTGTTTATCATATATTCCCTTGATCAGATATTCCTTAATAATCATATTTCCTCCTACGTGTTTTGGAGATGAGGAGAACTGTGTAAGAACCCAGTGGAGGGGTGGCTAAGTGGAGCAATGAATAGAGCACCAGCCCTTGGAGTCAGGAGGACCTGAGTTCAAATCCAGCCTCAGGCACTTAACACAAAAATTAGCCTGTGACCTTGGGCAAGTCACTTAACCCCAATTACCCTTAAAAAAAAGAACCCAATGGAAAGGGTTTTTAATGGGAGACTTTGGCATGAACCACATGCCTAAAGCTTTCATTATCCCCATTCAAGTACGACCCCTGTCCAAAAAAAAAAAACCCAAACCAAAAAAAAAAAAAACAAAACACCTGTGTAGCCATATACCTAAAGAAACGGTCTGCTCTTTTAGGAGTAGGAAAAAGGGATCAAGTTGATTTAGGAAGAGTAGATTCAAATAAAAAGACTTAATTACTAGACTCTCATCAGTATACTTTTTTTTTTTTGGCCCTTTGGAAGGCAATTGGGGTTAAGTAACTTGCCCAAGATCACACGGCTAGGTTTTTGTTTGTGTGTGCGTTGTGTCTGAGGCCTGATCCGAACTCAGGTCCTTTTGACTCCAGGGCTGATGCTCTACTCATTTCAATACCTAGCCGCCCCATCAGTATACTTTAAAGAGATTAATTAAAATATTTTGCATAATTTAGAATTTGAAGGAATCTTAAGGATTTCTTAGGCAAGTGGTACCCAAATTTTTGGTCTCAGGACCCCTTTACATTCTTAAGAAATTTAAGAACCCCAAAAAGCTTTTTTCATTATGTAGGTTATATCTATCAGTATTTACCATATTAGAAATTAAGACTGATAATTTTAAAATATGAATTAATTTAAAAATAATAATAAACCTTCTACATGTTAATATGAATGGCACATTTCATGCAAATAATTATATTTTCAAAATATGTGAAAAGAGTGGATATGTGTATATACATATATATTCCCCAAATATTCTTAATGTCTGGCTTAATCAAAGACAGCTGGATTCTTATGTTTGCTTCTATACTTAATCCCTGGTGATATGTTGTTTTTGTTGAAGTATATGGAGAAAATCCAGCTTAATAAAGATATGTAGTTGGAAAAGGGAGGGATATTTTAATAGGCAATGTCCTAGAATTAAGAGAATAGTTTTGACTTTGAGGACCACCTGAAAGGGCCTTAGAAATCCCCCAGGGTTCTCAGATCACACTCTGAGAGTTCCTGATCTAGGCCAAAGCCTTCATTTTTGCTATTGAGAAAATACAAGCCAAGAGAGGTTAGATTACTTCTTCAAGGCGACAAAGATAATAAGTAGCAGAGCTAGAAACTGAACATAGGTATTCCAACTCCTGGATCATTCCTCTTTGCAGTATACAGTAATATTTTTAATTTAAAAATATTTTCCTTTTATTTTGAATTCAACAACCACATTTTTCCTTTTATTTTGAATTCAACAATCATAAATATTCTAAGACTTAAAAGGGAGAAATTGAAGACAATATAGAAACTATGAACTTCTCCCACATTACAATAATTTAAAAGAAAGAAAGAAATCTATACTAGTGACTAAATATAACAAATTATTCTATTCATGTTCCCCAATCTGGCTTCTCTCTCTTCCTCTACATATTTTAAAATGCCTTATTGGTGCCCTTTTTATGTCTATATATTTTTCAGGGGAAGTGCACTGTATACACACTCATAAATAAACAATTAATTTATAAAATGGACAGGAAGTAGCTGACTAAATTTATCAAATCAGTTGTTTTTGGCCCTTTGATAAAAGTTAAGTGACTTGCCTAGGGATGCACAGGGAATGAGTCAGCATTTGAAACTAATTTCAGATCTCTGTTAGATCATTTGCCTTTTCTTCTCAGTTATTTTTATACTGGTCAGCAGAGATATCAACCATGTTGGATAGTTCCTACGTAGAGAATTTATGGAAATATATGGACAAGCATCCTACAGGATGAGAAAGTAGGACTGGTCTGGGAACTGTACTGGTAGAGAGAGTAGAGTACTGGTAGAGAGAGATCTACACCAATGACATCACGGAATCATGAAAATATCAAAGTAAATAGCACTATAGCACTTGAAATTATAAAGCACATATAAAATAAATATAATAGATGCAGAATAAATGTTAGTCAATAATTAGAAGGAAAATTAAAGTTGTTAGAGAAGGCAGATCTATTTATGACTTTAATTCCTGACTTTCATTTAAGAGAACCTGTGGATCTCTTCACTTAAACATTTCCACCATCATTATAACTTTATTTAACATCTTGTCTTAATGGATGGATGGATAAATTCACATGACTATCACATAATGTAATGTTAGAGCAACAGAGCAACAATTTAAATGAGAAAAATATAATAAATATGATTTATGGATTGGTGTCACAATAATTTTAACGTTTGTAGAGTGCTTTAAAGTTTGCAAAGAATTTTCTTCCAAACAAACCTGTTTAGTATTATCACCTCCATTTTAGAGATAGAACAACTCATGTGCAGAGTTTATGACTTGGCCAAGGCCACAACATTAGCAAGTGTCAGAATCAGAATTTGAACCTATTTCTTATGAATTCAGGTCCAGTTCTGTTTTCTTACACAAGCTTTGCTAAATGCCCAACCATATCATCCTTTTCCAGAGCCATAAACTTAAACATGGCTGACTCTATTGTTTTTGACAGCGTAATGTGTATATAAATTGAGAGTTTATGAAGAAATATAGACCCTGAGATCTCGGTTGTTATTGAGATTTTTGACTATAAACTTTCTTGTAAAGTGTATCTCTTTTTCTTACAAAATGTAAATCAAGTAAGACAGGATTATCTTAAAAGGTTATTTTTTCACAAAAAAAATCCTATCTATGCTTTTCCAGTAAAATTACATCCTTATCATTTTGGGGGTTTTTGAATATTTACTTTTTGGACTGGGTCTTCCATCCTAAAAAATCTAAGCTCTTTTAAAAAATTATTTCACCCCATTAACATTAAAAATATAGAGGAAAATAAGTTATATACAATTATAAAGTAGAATTTATAAGTAGGTGGACACATTAAATAGAAAGGGCACATATTCTTATGAAACTATAAACACATCATAACCATATCAACAAGCAAAATCATAGGTTCTTAAAGATAAATCTCTTAATCGACCATCTAGTACCATTCTGTCTTTCACCATACTTATCTCATCCTATACAGATAAAAGTTATCCTGTTGTTTAAAAGCTTTATAAACAGTGCAGAAATTCATTCAATATTTAACAATTGTCAGAAAATTGTTCATTATCTCTACATGCCTGTTATGGTCACTTAAATCTATTTTTTAAATTATGTTTCCATATTTAGAACTGGGTATTCAACCTCTGTTGAAAAGGCATTTGGTGGTACAGTGGATAGAGTACTGGGCTTGGGAGACACAAAAATCTGAGTTCAAATACAGCTTCAGACGCTTGCTACCTGTGTGACAGGGGAGCAAATTACTTAACCTCTTATTATCTCAGTTTCCTCAAATGTAAAATAGAGATAGTGACAGCATCTATTTTTCAGGATTGTTGTGAGGATGAAGTAATATTTTTAAAAAGTATTTTGCATCAGTGGGATGCACACAACCTGTAGTAGTAAATGACCACAGTAATCCAGTGTTTGATAAATCCAAAGATTCAATCTTTTGGGTTAAGAACTCACCATCTGATAAAAATTTCTGGGAAAACTAGAAAGCAGTTTGGAATAAATATGATACTATATGTCAAGATAGGGTCAAAATGAGTAAATTTTTTAGATATGAAAGGTGATATCACAGGCAAATTAGGGGAGTGTGGAATAATGTGCCTGCCATATCTATGAGTGAGAAGAGTTCACAAACAAACAGGAGATAAAGAGAATCATAGGAAGTAAAATGGATAACTTTAATTACATGAAATTAGAAAGCTTTTGGACACTCCTGGTAGAGTTGTGAACTAGTCCAATTATTCTGGAGTATAATTTGGAACTATGCACAAAGGGCTATTAAACTGCATACTCTTTGGCCCAGAAATACCATTATTAAGTAAATACCCCAAGGAGATCAAAGAAAAGGGAAAAGGATATATGTGTACAAAAATATTTAAAACAACTCTTTTAGTGGTAGCAAAGATGTAGAAATTGAGGGGATGCCCATCAATTGACAAACAGTTGAACAAGTTATGGTATATAACTTTATTAAGGTTATATTCCCTTCAAGTCACCTTTTTCCCAAGTTCAGTTCCTGGAAATAATCTTTATATGGAATTAAATTGAGGTTACCCTCTTCTGGACATTTTGGTCCCTTGCAATTCATTCACTTCTGTAGTTAAGACACACCACCTCTTAATTTTACTAGCATTAGATTTTTAAAAACAAATGTTTAACAGATACAAATATATGGGTATATTATTGCTATATTGATATCTATTGACATGTTTGTGTATTTTCACTCAAAAATATCTTTTAAATACCCCCACATTCCCCACTGCAGGACTTATTTATAGAAGGAAAAAAAGGATAAGTAGAACTACCCAATACAGCGAACAAGACCTATGATATGTGTGTATACATATGTATATATATATATATATACATATGTATACACACATATACATTTTGAGCACGAAGCAATATTTTTAAAAGTACTTAGTATCAGTGGAATAAATTATGCATGCAACATGTAGTAGTAAATGACCATAGTAATCCAGTGTTTGATAAATCCAAAGATTCAATCATTTGGGTTAAGAACTCACCATCTGACAAAAAAAATTACTGGGAAAACTAGGAAACAGTTTGGAATAAATAGGCATAGACTAACATCTCATACCATATGTCAAGATAAGGTAAAATGTGTGTATGTATATGTATATGTACACATACATACACACATATATAATATTCCATATGTATATCTACATGTGTAGTTTATTACTTCTCAAGAGAGACAAAAGAAATATATTTCAGCATCATTCATCTGAATCCAACACTGGTCATTGTAGTTCCTCTGACTTTAATTGTATTTTAGCATAGATTTTTCACTACTCAATTTAATGAACATATCTACAAATCTTTCCTTTGTATTTTTCTGCATTCTCCTGGACCAGAACATTCTGAGAAGTAGACACAGAGTATTTCTAGGGAGTACCCAGAAATAAAATAAAGGAGTTATGGATTTTTATGCTGAGCAAGATCCCTTTAAAAATAGACTAGACTAGGGGTGGCTAGGTGGTGCAGTGAATAGAGCACCAGCCCTGGAATCAGAAGGATCTGAGTTCAAATCCAGCCTCAGACACTTAACACTTACTAGCTGTGTGACTTTGGGCAAGTCACTTAACCTCAACTGCCCTGCCTTCCACCCTCCAAAAAAAAAATGCAAAAAAAAAAATAGATTAGACTGGTTGGTGGGACAGGAGACATACCAGACCACCAGGTAATATAGACTAACAATCATGTGGCATACAATAAGAAAAAGACCCATGGGCTCAGGAGAGATGCTATATTGTCTGATATACATCAGATTATAAACTCCTTGAGGTTGGGGATTATCATTTGACTCTTTTGGTATCCCCAGATCTTAGCACAATGACTAACAAATAGTAACTACTGACTAACAGAGAATGCCCTGCCTTTGTTGGGTAGCACAGTCAGAGAAGAAATAGAGATGGTGCAGAATCCAAAATGATCCAACAATGTAGCAGTTGCTAAGGAGAAGACTGAAATGATTCCTATGAGTCCTGTGATGGATTACTTAGTGAACCTTGAAGTATGGAAGATACAGTCTCACTACATTGAACCTTGAAGTATGGAAGATACAGTCTCACTACATTGTGATATGGGGGAAAAATAAGTAAAATCCAGTGACTTTTGGGAACATCCATTTCTGTGTGAGGAACAAATACATGAACTTAGCTCTTAACTGGATTGTCAGCATAGGAAATGCCAAGAAAGTAGTTTACCTTTCTGTCTGAACAGTATGCTGCTGCTTAGGAAGTATTAATAGTGTGTTTTATTCTTTCATTTTTAATGTAGCAATTCTATATGCAACCATCTCCTGGCCAAGTGGAATACAAGAGGGAAAACCTGAATATAGCCCAACTCCCGCCCAAGTAGGTTGGGAGCTGGGTTACATACGTTAAACCATGATATGAGTGTGTTTCTTTTTATATCATGTGAAATGAAGAAGAAATGCAGTATGGAACAAGGGAAAGAACACTGATCCTAGAATCAAAAGATGAGTTCCAATACCATATATGAAATGTGACTGATCTTGGATAAGCTCCCTGAGCCTACAGTCTCTTTAAGCTCTATATCTTTTTTCTTGAGTCTTCATAAGAAGCAAGCTATATAGTTAGGCTATATTTGGAACTTTTCTTGGAGTAAACTCCAGGGGTAAGCAAACTTAATGAGCCAAATCTGTGATGTTTATGAAATACTGTATGCAAATGAATCTTCTTACATCTTGAAACCTTAGAATGAGTCTAAAGGAATCTAGGCCAAGGTAGGCAGTCAGGAACTTGTGACAATTAGAACAATAATCTAAAGTTGTAAAGCCCTTGACTGGGAGGTTAGGCCACCTCTTAGGAAGCTCCGTTCTGCCTAATGTTTAGGGCATATATTCTATCCTTTCTTCATCATTTATTCATTTACAGTAGTTAATTTTTCATCTTTTTCTTTTGGATCTACTTAGGATTCTCTCTATATTAGTTAATGATATATTTTGATTCTCTGAATGAAAAAGTGTTTCCTGACAGCCATTTAGATTTTCCCCCTTTAATTTCCATTTATGCCTTATTGTCTTATAATGTTCAACTGAAAATATATGTTGCAATATTTTGTGACATTATCTGTAGTGTAATCTAATTAATGACTAATATATTAGTTAATAGTAATTTTTAATAATTCCCTGTGTTTCTCTGAGTTCCTCATGCTCATCATTCCTTACAGCACAAGTATATTTCATTATGTATGCATTCCATGGTATATTCAGTCATTTCCCAAACCAAGACCACCTACGTTGCTAACAACTTTTTGCTACCACAACAAAAGCACTGGTATTAATATTTGGTTCTGTGCCTACATTGGCAATTACAAGGTCAATTTAAATTTTTACCACAGCTTAGAGTCATTGGTGGGGCAGCTAGGTAGTATAATCCATAGAGCTGGGCCTGAAGTCAGAAAGACTTATCTTCATCATTTCAAATCTGGGCTCAGATACTGTGTGATTCTAGGCAAGTCACTTAACCCTGTTTACCTCAGTTCCTCATGTGTAAAATGAGATAGAGAAAGAAAAGGCAAACTACTCCAGTATTTTTGCCAAGAAAATCCCATGGACAGCTGTAGACAACAATGGTCCCTGGGGTCACAAAGTTTGGGCAGTGAGATGGTGCAGTAGATAGAATGCCCAGCCTGGATTCAGAAAGATTAATCTTCCTGAGTTCAAATCTGACCTTAGACACTTTCTAACTGTGTGACTTTGGGCAAGTCACTTAACATTGTTTGCCTCGGTTTCCTCATCTATAAAATGAGCAGGAGAAGAAAAAGGCAAACTACTCCGTATTTTTGCCAACAAAATCTAAAATGGGGTCACAAAGAGTCAAACATGACTGAACAACAAGAGGACTTGGTAAATTCCATCTGCCTGCTCTACATTCCATCCTTCAAAACAATTGGTTTAGCGAGAATTCCCCAATTTTGTTGGGCCCCCCAGACCACCCTTTAGGAAAGGGACCTTACTCGTTTGACTCATGTCCTCAGTAAACTTTTGAACATCGTTGCTATGTCTTTCCCAGTTGACCTTAATGCAAACTTCCATCCAGTTGTTTGATTCATATTCCTATAAGTTTATTGATGAATGAACAAACAGAAACAAAACCCTAAAATCAAACTATAATTCTATGCTTTTCTCAGGTTTGTCCCTCTGTCACAGAGGATTCAATGTATCTGAGACTAATTTTTGTTTACGAAATTATACTGACTGTTCCTTTTGAAGTTTTTAGAAACCAATTTTGCAATGATTTCTTCTGACATGTTCCATGTACAGATCAAATATTATTACAACTAAAAATAGCTCTGAATAACAAAAAAAATTTCAGTTTCTATCCAATGGCCCATTTGTTCCAAGTAATGTTTTCCACATTATATAATTCCACTATAATAAGATAATTTGTGTCATCCCTTGGAGTTGATTCTAATGGGATTTTATCTACTTAGGAGGGGAGTTAAACTTATGTTTTGACAATTTCCAGGGTCCTCCTACTTCTTACCATGGATCTTTTAAAAACCTCCAGTCATCTCTTCTCAATTCGTAAATATGGTCAAATGACTTTGAACATTTCCTTAGTATCTTGGGAGATAAGTCCACCAATCAGGTTAACAGAATTGAATAAATACATCCATTCTATTTAAAGGATTTTTCAGTAGGTCTCCCCATTTTTCAAGGTTGGTTTCCCTATGCCTTTTGTCCATGCTGCTAGTTGTGTTTTATTTTACTTGATTTTGGTAAAGACAGAGTTAACAAAAAGCATTAAATGTCTTTCCCTTTCTAATGCTTCAAAATATTAGATAAAACTTGTGAAATGCATTTTCATGAGATTTTTTTGGGGGGTGGTTAAAAATCATTTGACTTGAAGCTCTTTTCTATTATCTGCACTTCATTCCACAGAATATAAATCCATTTTGTAATTACTCCAATATTCTTATCTCAGAAACTTTGCCTGACACACCATTCCATATGTTTATGATTCTCTGAATGAAAAAGTGTTCCCTGACAACCATTCAGATTTCCCCCCTTTAATTTCCATTTATGCCTTATTGTCTTATAATGTTCAACTGAAAATATATGTTGCAATATTGTGTGACATTATCTGTATTACTTAAGATTTTATATACCCATATATCATCCAAACATCAGATAAATCTCAGGATTCCTCTCTTTTTTTTCTACATCTTTTTCTAGAACAGTACAGGTAATAGATTCCATTTCTTCCTTGTGACAAGTTGACTTTAAGCATTTCTTACAAACCCTAGACAGGAATCCATTTGCATTTGGTTTGCAATACTTTTTTTTTTTTAAGTGAGCAGGGAATATGATTTGGCTTAAACTTTGGCAGCCATTAAAATGATGGTGCTCACTATGGAAGCCATCTCACACAAGAATTCTATTGGGCCCAAAACTACAATACTAATTGCAAAGATTTACTAATTAATAAATTAAGTCAGAAAAGGGTGGTGAGGTCAGTATGCTGTGATTTTTTTTTTCATGTGGCAAGAATGGCTTTTAAATAGCTAAGATTAGTTTGAGAGATTAAATCTTACCCCTCCCCACCACACACACACACACACACACACACACACACACACACACACACCCTCCACCCTCCATGCCATATGCTATCAGGGGACAAAAATCAATCTTGTGAGGGCTCTGATTACTTGTGCTCCAAGTTTCTTGTCAGCAGATTCAAAATGTGTGTGGCAATGAATCTTCCACAAGGTAGAGGTGCTGTCTATCAGCTAGAAATCTTTTTTTTTCCTCCTGCCAACTTCTTGTGGAATATGTGGTTGTGATAAATTAGGAGAAGAGAGGAAAATAGAAGACTATTTGGAGAAACAATTTTAATCCCATGTTATCAGGGCCAAGAAAAAAGTGGCACCAGTTCCCATGACTTTGAAATGAAAAATATATTTTTAAAGGGGGGAATGCTGGAAAGTTATGGAACAAATAAAATAATGGCTTTTGTCAACTTCAAATATCATGTTTCTTATTGAATGAACAAGAAAAGGAACCCCTGAATACCCGAGAAGGGCTTTACAGCCGAAAAAAAAAGGGGGAGGGGGGAAGAAGGAAATGGAAATTGTGCTTGAGATTTCATAAAAGACATGTGGGGAGGAGAGCAGAAGAAGGGATCATGAGTCAGAAGAGGAAGAGGAAGAAGAGGAAATGCTTGGAATTTTAAAGATTCTCCTTTCTTTCCTCATGCCAGATTCTCATTGTAATCAAACTACCTGCTTCTTTTTCTTTTGGTTCTTCAAGACTTGAGACACAAAAAAGAAACTCATCTCAAAATTATAGTAGAAGGTGTCAACTATAAGGAAGCTAGAAATAGATACAATCATACAATGAAAATTTTAAATGACATTTCTAGAATTCTAAGTTATGGAAAAATAATTCAAAAAATTTCTCATTCAATGATCACAATGATCTTCTGAGGTAAGTATTTATTATTGTTATTCAGTAGTTTCAGTCCTGTCTGACTATTCATGACCCCACTTGGTGTTTTCTTGGCAAAGATACAGAAGTGCTTTGCCATTTCCTTCTTCAGCTCATTTTGCAGATGAGGAAACTGATATAACCAGGGTTAAATGACTTGCCCAGGGTCATACTGCTTAGTAAGTGTCTCAGGCTGGATTTGAACTCAGGTCTTCCTGACTCCAGGTCACTCTACCCATTGTAACTTCTAGCTGCCAGTAAGCATTACAGGTATTATTTTAGTCTCCATTTTGCAGGTGAGGAAACTGAAACTGAGAAGTTTCATAGGGGCTTGCTCATAGGCACAACACTAGTCAGTTGTAGTATATAAACCTAGGTCTTTCTGACCATCCCTCATGCCCCTGCACACAGATTATTTTTTGTGCTTTGATCATGATCCTATCTCCTCTCACGTTACAGAGTCTCATTGAGTGTAAAGCAGGTGAAGGTCCAGCTCTACATCAGTCCAGGAGTATCTCTGGTCTGGGAACTGATCTGTGTGGCTTTATATCACTAAGAGAGGTGACCCTTGGGAAGAAGGGAATGACTCTTCCAAATAGTGCTAGGAAAGGCATTTTTGTAGACAGCATAGTCACACATCCAAGTTCACATGAACGGTTAGTGGAAAAGTTGGAATTTGTTCCCACTCCTCTGATTCCAAACCTCCACTATGATATCATAATGTGATTTCCTCTAAGCTTTGTACCTCCCGGGGATGACTCTGGTTTTCTAGTATTTTTAGGTGTAGTTTTGCCAAGACTCAAAGTAATTCTTGAAAAGACAGCCCCCACCAGTTATACAGACTCTATTCCTACAGTTATTCCTTATCTGCTCCTAGGCTAAAAATTGAAGCTTGGGCCTAGTTGCAAAGCTTTGTCATCTCTTCTAAAACCTATATTTTCTATTTGATGCATCAACTTCAGTTTCTCACAGGAAAAAAAATATGTAAACCATCAAGTAATACATTCCTGCAGAGCTCTTAACTGGAATGCTATCAAGGCCTGGAGATTTCCTATTATCTGTGGTTCTAATACCTCTGGTAAGGTGAGCAAAGCAATATATTTTGGAGACACAAATGATATGTTCAATATGAGCCCAGTTTGAGTGGAAAATTAAGCAGGTGGCATTAGGGAAATGTTCGCATACTTTGCAGAACATAAAGGAGAGATATAAACAAAATGAACCTTCCTTTTAAAAATTTTAGTCACAGTTTACTCAATGAAAAAAATATTCCTGTATTCTTATATGATTGTAAGGTGTGGGAAAGTAACACTGACTTCCTTCTACAAGGGTTTTCTGGGACTCAGCTAAAAGGCTAGGTATAATGCTACCTTATTCTCAGAAAACTACAATGCCTTTTCAGTTCAAGAGATCAAAGAAGCATGAACTCTTCCAGTTAGTCCCATTTACCATTTAATATCATTTAGAGCAAGGAAAAAGGTAATTTACTGAATAGTCCCCTAGTGGTGTGGCAATTTATTAAGTGAGCAATTTATTCCTTTTCCACTACTGAGATAAAAACCATTTACCATTCAAATTCCTCACATTCTTTGGAGATAAGAGGAGGGGAAAGTGTCCTTATGTTCGATGGAAAAACCGTGGAACAGTCTTAGATCAGACTTCAAAGCCAAGAAAATATTTTATTCTTCTATCCATTTCATCAAAACTCCTTAAATGAAATAATTATATTGAGCCTTCCTGGTTAATTAAAGCATCGTATACTCCTCAACCCTCCCCCACAAAAAAGATTTGTGGCATTGATATTATGAAATTCCATGAGAAAATCGTTAGATAATCTTCCTTGACTACTGGAGAGTTGCGCCAGTAACCCTAATATCTACTGCTCCATTCTACATTCAACTTTTTCAAGAAGGAAATAAATGTGACATGTGAGCAGAACAAGGGATAACAGATGGGGAAATGACAGCAATATATTATACCTCATGAAGCAGAGAGAGGTGGAAGAAGTTTTAGATTGTTATGGTCCATCAGGAGTTGTCACATATCATATAGATCCAAAATGGTTTGGACTCTAATAAGTGGAGACTATTTGATATGCTGTGAAAGAAGCCAGAAAATTTATGCCTGACATTATGAAAATAGTAATAATAAAAATAATATTTATATAGTGTTTTAAGGTTAACAAAACACAACACATAAGTTTTATGTAAGATGAACACAATTATGACACTTATTTTGCAAAACAAAACCTGAATCTGAGAAAATGACTCTTACCTAGAGTCACACAGTTGGTGTCTGAGGCAGGAGTCAAACTCAATTGTTCCTTGCTTTGAGTCTAACACTTTATCCACTAAACCACCTGAAATAAAGAAAAGAGCAGTACTTACGTCAAGAAGGAATGTCCAATGATCGTGTGTTCTGTGAGTGAGATCTCTATAATGAAACTGAAGACGGTCTCCATCATATTGCATGAACTCTTTGTGGTGAATTTGTGAAGGGACATGGGAGACTTTATAAAGTTTGGGCAGGTTTAGATGTACCTGGATCTGCATTGTTGAAGGCACTAACACATGGATGGTATCGCAGATCCATTGGAACACTCATCTCCACTCATCTATGAAGATGAGAGAAAGTTCTACCTTCTCAAACAGAGGCTCCATGGTGTTGTGGGATTCATGTGACAACATGGTGTTCACCTCAAATTTTGGAGGAATTACCAGAGGCATTAGAACCACAGATAATAGGAAATCTCCAGGCCTTGATAGCATTCCAGGTAAGAGCTCTGCAGGAATATATTACTAGATGGTTTACATATTTTCCTGTGAAAAGCTAAAGAAATGGAGCAGATTCTCCAGATGCCACTAATATCCCTTGTTCATGGCCATCAAGAATATTAATTGTAACATTACCAAGGTATCTCTATATACTCTGTTGACAGCAAGTTCCTGGCCAGAGCCTCATTGAATGGATTCTCAGACTTCATCTTCAATAACATGCTACATGATTTATAATTTGACTTCAGAATATAATACAGTACATCACACATTACTGAATACCAAATGCAAGAAATTCACAAAGAATATTTGATGATTGTCATATTTTGGTTTAATTCACAAAAGTATTTTGTAAAAGATGTTGGCAAATACAAGTTAGATTACCCTCAGGAAGTTCCCTAACACCCTATAGGTCTGCCCAGAATCAAACATGTCAGAAGTTTGAAATTGGTACTACACATTAGTTCTACCCAATCTAACTGATTTCCCATTGCCAGTAAAGTAAGATATGGATTCAAGAATTCAATTGCAAGAGACATTTATTTAAGTACTTACAATGTGTAGGGGTCAGGGCTAGGTATTATAACCCAAAGTCAAAAAGGCCAAAATGTTCCTGTCCTCAAAGAAGCTCATATTCTGCAATGAAGAAATAATATATAACCAGAGAAAAAAATTACATTTTTTTTACCAGACCTGTGCTTTCATTTGTGTAGGGAGCACACAGTGTGAATTTCCTGTCACACGCTCTACAACTTGTAGTCTCAGACAGTTATGTGGGCATTGAGATATTAAGTGACGTAACCAAGGTCACACAGCTTTTTTCAGAGACAAGATATGCAGCTTCATCTTCATAACTTTGAGACCCACTTTCTGTCTACTATGTCACACTTTGATCATAATAAACAATAATTTCAAGAGGGAAATAGCGTTAGAAACTTAGGAGAATCAGAAGAGGTGTCATGCAGCAGGTAGTACTGGAAAGAAGCGAGGGGTTGCACCATTCTATCTATCCTATTAAATAATGATGGGAGATGAATTGATGAAACCCAATAACTAACATCAAAATACACTGCCAGACAGTTTCAAACCAGTGGTAATAAAGCAAATCATCTTGGAATTAATCTATGACATCATTGTGGGTAGCAACTGATTGTCCCACTTTGCAGATGTGGTATAATTCTATGCCCAACCAAGTACTAAAATGATGTACCGGAATGCTCTAGGGAAGTCTTACATATAACGTTGTCCATCGGTTCAGATATTACTGATGCCTATTACAAAATTCTGCTGCTTATATAATGACTCTACATAAATGCACTAAGTGGAAAAAAAAAGTTGACATCTACTTTTGGAGGCCGAACACTAAAATTGTAATCACTGTGTCCAAAACCAAACTCATCATAATTCACCACAAATGACCTAACAAAAACTACATATACTCACTATACATATACTCACCAAAAACTACATATCCTTCTGATTCCTCTACCTCTGTTGTTGGCTCCATACTCCTAAATAAGTTTTATGATTATAGAATCATCTTTGAATCTTCCTTCTCTCTAACCTATATATATATATATATGACCATCTAGTAATTCTTTTTAATTCTACCTCCACAATCTCCGATATCCATTCCCCTTTCCCAACTCCCACCATAGTTCCTTTGTTTAAGCATTTATCTCTTATTGCCTAGCCTCTTATAATAGCATTTTAATAAATTTTTATTTATTCTAAACTTAAATAGAAAATAAGAAGGAAAAAAACATTACCATGTACACAGCAGAAGAGAGGATTCAATATAAAACAATAAACTTCCATTTCAAGAAAGCCCATATAATAAATACGACATATTGTTTTCAAAGCTGCCCAGCTTTTCTTTGCTTTCTTGTAGGTTTTCTTTTGTTCTCTGCTGCACCTTTTTTACTTTATTTGATAATAGCATTCTAATTACGGTTCCTTCTTTCAGCTTATCACCTTCTCAATCCATCCTTCAGACCACTACTTAAATAATATGATAATGTCGGTCACATCCTGAAATCTTCAGTGGGTATTCATGGTCTAGAAGACAAAGCATGGACTGACTCAATAGTATTTTAGCAGCCAGCACTTCTTAAACTGTGGGTTGTGACCCCATATCAATGAAGGGATCGTAAGTGAAAAAAAGTTTAAGAAGGCCTGCTTAGGCTACCCTCCAATCATACATTTAGCCTCCAGCAGGGTAAGTACTTCCCCATTCAAGGAACTCTATGAGTCTACATTCCTAAAACTATAGCCCCCATGAGTGCATTTACCTTTAGTAATCAGCCAAAGCACACAATTATCTCAAATAAAAGGCCTTCATTAAAGTGGTACAGCACAACAATATTAATAAAAAATTCTCTTCCATAAACTTGTGCACTCTCCCAAAACACCAACAATTGGAAGAGTGAGAGCACATATAGATTATACTACTAGAGAGGAAGAATGTGTGTGGTCAAGGCAACTCATATCTCTGACAGACATTTTTTTATTTTTGTTGTGATGTTCTTCTCATGCCTCTCTCCCTAGGCTCAGTATCTATGTTAGTCACATTGTACAGCTGGGCTTTCATTTTCTGTTCCTGTTTTAAAATTCAACTATCAATGACCAGAGCTAACTCATGCTTGACTTACAAGCCTCACCTGTCTCTTGCCTTGATTCCTGAGCTGCTCTCTGCTGTATGGGATGGGTTCTATTGATTGAGTAGCTGCAAGGTAAGGCATTTTAAATAATGAAAAAGGAGGAAGAGGTACCTCTTCCTTCCAGGAAAAGAATGATTCCCTCACCAGGACCAGGTTCTTTTATAGAATGATCTTTTCTTGATTGACAAAGTTAATGCTTCCCAAAGCTATCTCCTGCATTGATTGACTGCTTAGAGAATGTGTCTATTTTTTTTAAGGGCCACTAGTGTCTTGGAAAATCCTTCAGCTAGTCACCATATAATTCCATAAAGTTTATTTGAGAAACTTCTCACTTCAGACAGAGATAGTAGAATGTAAACAAATAAGACTGTTCTCTTGTCTCTTGTTCTTTTATAATCCTCTGCTGTCTCCATTCTTTTGCTCATACTATTGCCAATCCTGGAAAAGGACTCCCTTTTATGTCCATCTGCTGAAGTTCCATACTTCCTTCAAAGTTCACATCACTTGCCAAAACCTACCTGATCCTTTAATTAACATTACCCCCATCTCTGTAGCGTAAGAGTAATCTCAAATTTCTCACAATACTTTGCCCAGACCTACCCACACTTTATATTTATATATCATACGTATTCACATATATACACACATACACATATGTATGTGTGTGTGTATATATATGTATATATATACACACATACACACACACAAAAAAAAAATATATATATATATATATATTTCTTCTCTCCTCTATTATTTCAAAAGATCCTTGAGAAAAAGATTTGTGTTGAATAAATCTTTGTATGCCCAGCACCTAGCAAATGTCTTTCATATAGTAAGGACTTTTAATAAGTGTTTTCTGAGTGAATTCATGAATTAATGAGCATGTTTTAAGTTACAGGTTAAGGCAGAGGTAGAATATTGTTGTGAGACAGAAAATCAAGAATATTGAAGCACAAAGTGATCATCTGGTTTACCATATTCATTCTATAGAAGAAGGAACTGAGATACAGGGAAGGTGTGACCGCCTTCAAGATATAAAGCTAATTTGTGACAAAATCAGACCTAGAAGCTAGGCATCCTGATTCCTAACCCAATCTTTTTTCTACCATATTTTGGACCCAGAATAGGTGCTAATAGGTCCTTGAGTTGTTCCTTTAGATTCTTAATATTAATAGAAAGACATTAGCACCAGTGATAAGATTCTAAGATACAGTTTACCAGTTTCTAACAAAGGTCTTGAGTTTGGAAAACTGAATTTTTCACCCAGTTATAACACTAGCCATGATAATAGGCAACTAATTTGACCTTTCTGGGACTCAGTTTCCTGATCTATAAAATAAGAATGATAATATTTGTGCTTCCTATATAAAGATTTGCCATGAAGAGAATAATTTGTAAACTAATCACATTATATGAAGGTGAGCTGGTATTGCTATTATTGTTGTTTACTCAGTTCATCCAGATTAAGTGGTTCATCCATTTCACTTATACATTAAATTTTATTTTTTCAGTTAGAAGCATTTCTTTTGTCTTCTTCCCACCTTCTCATCATAATAAAAAAAAAGAAAAAATCCTCAAATATTCATGGTTAAACAAAACAAATTCCCTTAAAGATTATATTCAAAAATGAGTATCTCCATCTACATATTTAGTCCATCACCTCTCAGTCAGGAAGTTTTTCAGGAAGAAATAGCATTCTTCATCACTAGTCCTCTGGATATCATGGATGGTCATTGAGGTGATCAGAATTCTTAAGTTTTAAAAAGCATTTGTTTTTTACAGTGCTGTACAGAATGACTTGTCCTCCTGGTTCTGCTTATTTCACTCATCATTAATTCATACAAGTCTTCCCAGGTTTCTCTGAAACTGTCCATTTCATAATGTCTTATATCACAAAAGTATTTCATTGCAGTTATATATCATACTTTGTTCAACCATTCCCCAATTGATGAATATCCCCTTAATTTTCTATTGTTTTCTGCCATAAAAAGAAGGTTTTTTTGTACCAGTGGGTCATTTTGCTCTTTCTTTGATCTCTTTAGGACAGGCCTGTATAACCTATAGCCTGTGGGTCACAGATTTTGCAGGCCTGACTTAGGATGTAGGCCAAGCAATGGTATTTCTGGGCTATTCAATTCAACAAGCATTCATTAGAAGAGGTACAGGAGAAAATGTAGGTTGTGTTAAAGAAAAAGATATCAAAAATATTTTTAAAATAAAAAACAGTAGCGGCTAGGTGGTACAGTGAATACAGCACCAGCCCTGGAGTCAGGAGGGCCCGAGTTCAAATCTGGACTCAGACACTTCACACATACACACACACACACACACACACACACACACACACACACACACACAAACTAGCTGTGTGACTTTGGGCAAGTCACTTAACCCCAAATGCCCTACTTTCCCCCTCCAAAAAATAAAATAGAATAAAAAACAAATAGGTAATGATTACCATAGGAAAAGTACTGTGATAGAAACAAGGGGCAGCAAAAAACAAATATGATACTATCATGAGCTAAACAAATTTGCAATCTAGTAAGAGAGACAGAGAGAAGAGCAGGAAGAGGAGGAGGAAAAGAAAGAAGGAAGGAAGAGAGACAGAGTGGGATAGGAAGGAAGGAAGGAAGGAAGGAAGGAAGGAAGGAAGGAAGGAAGGGAGGGAGGGAGGGAGGGAGGGAGGAAGGAAAAAAGAGACTCGGAGAAGCATAAGAAGGCTTATATGAACTGATCAAATATACAGTAAGCTGAACCAGGAAAATAATATATATGACTATAAAAATGTGAATGAAAATGAAAAGAACAAGAAGAAATTAAGGCTCTGCAATTATAACAGTCAAACATGGTCCTAGATAAAATAGACTTCACTCTCTTTACTGTAATGCCATGCACAGAAGCTTTCCAGAAGAATGATACTGTGAATAGCTTTTAAGGTTCTGATTACACAGTATAGTGAACACTCTATTTATTCCTTAACAAATCAAAGCAAAACTTTCACAGAAAATCAAGGTACAGCATTCACAGTGTTACAACGTCTCAAAGTACCATAGTCAAAGTCTTCCACTCATGGGGCAAAGCCTTCCACTCATAGGGCACTCTTAAGTTAACTCAATCGGTCACTTATTCAGCAAAGTCTTCCACTCATGGGGCAAAGTCTTGATTAATTCAATCAAACACTTATCCAGCAATCAATTACTAAGTACCATACACAAACCCTCTACCCCTTAGGTCACTAGTAAACTATAATTTCATCATTACTCAGTACCCAGGGAGAGGTCTTTTCATCTTGACTTGGAGCCTGTACTCAGATTCCCTGAATCCCCTTCCATGGTCCCAGATTCTACCTGGATTCACCAGACTGTCACTGGGTTCAATGGCAGACAGCTCCCAGTTCCTTGTCCAGCTCTCTGGGTAGGTCCTGCTCCACACTGAAATTCACAGGGTCTGGTCCATGTCAGATCCTTCACCATTTCTGCTCCAGGGAATTCAAGTCTCAACCAAGCCACAAACAGACAAAGTCTCAGCATCCCAGTCATGCTTCTCCTGGGCTCCT
This sequence comes from Gymnobelideus leadbeateri, assembly GCA_011680675.1. Taxonomy (NCBI): domain Eukaryota; kingdom Metazoa; phylum Chordata; class Mammalia; order Diprotodontia; family Petauridae; genus Gymnobelideus; species Gymnobelideus leadbeateri. The sequence goes on along the minus strand of WOXC01005844.1, from coordinate 23,805 downwards.
CTATCACCTGGGCTCCTGGGCTCCTGGCTCTGGGGTCTGGACTCCTGGGCTCCTGTTCAGAAGAAGCTCTACCACCACGAGTTCTCAGGAAATTCTGGCTCAGTTATCAATTCACTCTTCTGTAGCTGCTCTGCCACCAGATGCTGGTCCCAGGAAATTCTGACTGTGCCTCTCTGGGGCTTTCCTTATATACACACAACATTAGCTTCCTGTTTCAGCCAACCCTTATCTGTTATGTCAGCAACAGGGGCCAGGAGTTCATACCTTCTGTTTCCCCAACAGAGGCTTGATCAGTTACTAAAGTGCTAACTACCTGCTACCTTTGCCAACACAAAGGGGTCTTCAAATTCAAATTACATTACCATTACATTTACAGAGGTAGGAGACTATGAGAATGGAAAATTGTATGTATTTGCAGACTCAGTAAATGTGTTATTCCATTTTGCTGTATTTTCCCCCCTCCTTTAAAAATTTGTTTTTTGAAGGAATCGCTCACTGAGTAAGGGAGTGGATGTGGTATATATATTCAAAAATAAAGATGATAGCAAAAGATAAATTAATACCAATGTAAAAGAATAATAATATATTATCTATTTCACAAAGTTTTTGCAAGAAAAGCATTTTGTAAAACATAAAGCACTATATGGATGTGATCTATTATTCTTCAGTAGGATGGAAACTCCTTGAGGAGGGGCTATTTTTCATCTTGGTCTTTGTATCTCCAGTACTGATCATAGGGTCTTGCTTAATTGGTACTTGATAAATGCTAATTTAATTAATTGAACTACATTGATATCTACCAATTATGATATTAAATCTCATACAAACAAAATGCTATGAGAGCATATTAGGAGGACATAGTGTTTCCAGTCCTGAGGATCAGAGAAGACCATTGAAATACAGATCCTAGAGGAGCAGAGGACTTCTGGGAGTCCTGTGAGCAACAAGATAGAGAATTAGACATTTTTTGTGATCCTCGAGATCTCTATAACTTCTCCCAAACAGAAATTATGCACTGAAGAGAAAGCAACTTTAACTCTCTCTATGGTCTCAGACATCTAAAGTTCAAGAGAAGGTAAAAAAAATCAAACAAAAATCATGAACTGATGCTCGCTGACCCTAAAGTCACACAGCACCTTTGCCTCCCTGACCTACTGAAACTATTAATTTGGACAAAGGCAAAATACTAATAATTTTGGGGTGAACTATGATGGTTAAAAATTAGATGGTTAAAAGAAACATTCCCAGGATTTTTGAAAGAAGTGCTTGACCTGTCTGCTAGCTACACAGAGAAACAATAGTCGTGCAAAGATCAGACCAGTATCCTGCAATTCAGAAGGAGAAGCTCCTCTTTAAATAAAGGCTTCAGGTCAATTCTGAGTTGGAGACAGTACCAGAGCTTTGCACAGAAGTGATAGCCACAAATCAAAGAACAATCTTCTCTTGAGCACATTACAGAAAGGGCTGCTTTGTACACATCCATCTCTTTTTTAATATCTGTGCCTCTAGACCACAATCCATTCCTGGAAATCAGGTCGACCCAGCATCGTCTTTCTTGGACATTCTTTTCTTACTAAGCATGAACACTTATGGGTGCTCAATGGATATTGATTATGACTAGGCCAGGAAATATATGGTCCTTAGGTCCCTGGGTAATAAGCCTCTTGAAGGCAGGGACCATGTCTCCTATTTCCTTTTATTGCCCTGTAATTCAATATCTAGTAGAATGGTATAAACCACATCAGTATTGCGAAGTTAAAGCTAAAAAAAGGGAATTGAATGGTGATTTATCGTAAGCTTCTTCCTAAGGCCTAGATTCAGGAAAATAATCTCATAACGTGAAAGAAATTCTCAGGAAAAAAAAATATCTTTCTTTTTTTATTTTGGCTTGGAGTTAGGAGTTTGGCTCAGTCTTGGGAGTTGATATGGTACCAAGGAAAGAGTTTAGGATTTGAAGCTAAAAGAGTTGGGTTTGAACTCAGCTCTGCAATGTACTCCTTATAGGATCTTAGGAAAGTCCCTTCATCCCTGCATGTCTCAGTTTTCCCATATCCAAAATGAATGTGTTAGATGAGGTGCCATCATGGGTCCATTTCAGCTCCAATCTATGATCCTATGAGACTATGTGCCCAGCCAAATGCTTTACTAAGGTCTACTTCTATACCAAACATTTGATTCTCAGAGAAAAAATAAAATCTGGAGGTATACTAAAAGGCATTGATTTAAAGAACATATGTCAGATAGTTGACCTTCATTCACCTTTCAATCTGATCTCCAAGAGAGGCTACTAGGAAGTACTAGAACACCCCAATGAGCTAAAATGTTTAGCCCAAATTAAGCCAGAATGCTTAAGGACATTAAGCATAATAATAATAAAATCTTAGTATTTGAAAGAATGACAGTATGCTACAAAAGAATAACAGAGGACTGCTATGACAAGACACTTCAATGCCAATGAGGAAATGCAAACTTTTAGTTGTTAGGCCCATTCCTATCTTAATGCAATGTCCTCTGTCCACCTCCCCTGAAATCCTAGCCATGCTTCAAAGCCAAATTCAAATGCCATTCCTACCTTGAAGCTTTCTATTAGAGAAGAAGTCTGGTACAGTGGCTAGGATGTTGGTCTTAAGAGCCAAGAAATCTGAATTCAAATTCTATCTTTGATACTTAATCGCTATGTAACCTTGGTCAAGTCATTTAACCTCCCAACCTTAGTTTCCTTATCTGTAAAATGAGAATAATAATAGTAACCTATCACACAGAAATGTTGTAAGAGAACACATGCAAAGTACTTCGTAAACTTCAAAATGTTTATTTTCATCATCATCATCATTAATGTTAATTGTCATTATTAAGCTGTAATGATATTAAAAGTTATATTTGTGACCATCACATAATCTTGCTTTTACAAATTCTTATAAAGAAACCAAAGGAAAGAAAGTCACATTGTACTGAAAAGAAATGGATAATGGATAATGAAGAATTCATGACTAGTCATGGAGTTTCAGCAAGTCAATGAGGAAAAAAATGATCAGGGTAGGCAAGGCCATGGAAACATTAGAGGCTTCTTTACAATGTGGTGACATGCTAAAAACTGAAGTCAAGAATGACATCACAAGGGCCATCACTTGGACTGAAGTCACTTCAGAAGGGTTACAAAGAATAAATTAAGCAAAGCCTCCATGACTTCTCCAAAGCACAACATGAAAATGAAAGTCCTATGACCATACAGAAAGGGAGAAGCCCAATTTGGCTTCAGCATTTGAACGTCAAAGTAGCGATCAATTAGTTTAGCATTAATCAGATAATTTGGGGGGAAGGGGGCCCTGAATAATATAAAATGAAAAGTAGAAATAACTAGCGGGACAATTTTCAGGAACCGTCTCTCAGCTTTATAAACTAATCCTCCCATAATGGCCCTTTTTAATGTAATTTATAGTTTCATCATTACCCTTTTTGTATTAGTAATTATTTCTAAAATACCAAAGAACCATCTTTTTTTCAAGGTCCTTCCCTGCACCTGATTTACTGCTCAGCTCATGTTGGACTCTGTCTTTCCGAGGTTTGACATTTCCAAATATTTATTACTCTTTTACATTAATGCCTTTCTCATGAATCTGAAGGTGACCGTTATTTCTTTCATCATGTTGTAATTAAATGGATCAACTATTGCTTTATTATTTCCACTATTTATCTGCAGCGTGCATTAAAACTTTCAGATTAGAAAGTGATATTGAGTTCTTTGTGAACTATAACAAACAAATATTTCCGAAAATGTAGGGTACTCTTGATGCATTGGCAAAAGGAGCAGTTCCAAGAGAAAGCACAAAATCTTTAATATTTTATTGATCAGATCTAAACCTTCTGCCCAAAGTGGCAATTAAATTTCAATTAAACTGACTGAAAGCATCATATTAAATTTCAGCACTTTACGAGCTATCAGATAATGCTGCAGGACAAATCTTTAGTATGATCACACTCTTTTCAAATTATATTATCCTGTTCATTCACAATAAAAGTGACAGTTTTAGGTATACTTTCAATATTTCTTGAATATAAACCCTCTAATGAACACATTTTATTGCCTTTAAATCAATTATTATTGGATATTTTAATAAAGTGAATTGAGCACTTTGTTTTACACACTGCTTAGAAGTTATTATATTTTGCAGCCTGAACAGCAATGAACAGTAGCAGGAAGAGAGAAATATCCAAATAGCTGGCCATATAGTCAAAATGGAATGAGCTAATTTACAGAGAAGTCTACCTGTCTCATTTTACAAGGGCTGATGGTATATGCTAATAAGAAGCTGATTAACTTTTTCCAAATTTAGGCCCCCATTGCAAAAAAAAGCATCTCACCTCAGAAGGAGGTAGTTCAGGTGACATGAGGAAAATCACAAGCTCAGATGTGAATAGAGGTCCCAAACATGCTGGTCCGTCACCATGTGGATTTGTCTGTTTGTTTTTTATCATCTTGACCCTTTGATGCCTTATTTGTTACATGACATTGGGATTTGCAAGAACCTGGTGACTCAAAAGAACTTCTTACTTGGGTTTGACCGTGGCCATAGTACAAAACAAATGAAGCGTGGTGGTGCTTATCCATTCATTTCGGCCATCTTTGTGATTAATGCAGATCACTGCCTGCTTCATTCAGCTGAGGCAGTCAGTATTGATTGCGAAGATAGCCAAAATGAACGCCTCAGCTGTGCAGTCATCCTGTTCCCTCATCACACATGGGAAACAGTCTCAAATTCACTATCTACAGAGTTCACTTGTCTCTTCCTCAATACTCTATGACTGCATTAAAATGGGGAGAGGACAAGGGGAATCAAAGAAGAAAAATTAGGAAAAAAAGGTTACTCTCATTCAAACGAGAACAGCCCCATCCTCTTTAAATATGAAATATCTGGTACTGACATTAAAAGAATATTGTATCAGCAGCCACCTGATCCACTGAAATGGATTAAATGAAAATTTACAAAGGAGGCTCAATATTTTTTTTTTAAAATTCAAGTGACTCCTTTACATTGTTACTGCTTTAGAAATCATGGAATCTTAAGGCCAGAAGGGTGTTTGAGAGGCCATTAAATACATAACTCCTTCTTTCAGGTTGGTCATACCTAAAAGATCCCTTGTCGGTAAAAGTATATGAATGGGATGCTAAATAATTACAGAGCATTAACCTATACTTTTAGGGTATCACCTTTATGTACAACTTAAACCCCACTGTGATCCAACTAGGTCCCATTGCCCCTATCTTCAATAAATTCAGAAAAATACTGATAGCCAGTCTTGAAACTTCCCATTCTCACATTTGCAATGGTCTTCATTCATTAGCAGTACACTGATTCATGATCATAGGCTTATAGGATAGAGATGGAAGAAAACTTAGAGTCATCTAAGCCAACCTCTTCATTTTACTAGTGTTGAAACTGAACTACAGAGAAGTGAAATGATTTGTCCATAGTAACACAACTAGTAAGCAGGGATTAGATATTTAAATCCAAATTCCCCAATTCCAAGTCAGGTGCTCTTTCAACTAAAGCATGTAGGAGATATAAATTAGGGCAAATTTGTTGGAATACCTTCAGTGTCTAAAAGTGGCTTAGAATAGTGGGGTAGAGGGACAGCATTGAAGTCAGAAAGACTTGAGTTCAAGTTGTGCCTTTGACATACATTGACTTAGTAACCATGGGTAAATCATTCAGTTTCTCTCTCTTCCCAAGAAACTCTCTGAGACTATAAGTTATTGGCAAATTGTTAGTTTACATAAGATGAGGGAGCTTCCATATTTATGAAATCACAGACCTTGGCCTTCTCTTCTTCCACCCCACCAAAGATTCCTGGATGATGGGAAAACTTTAACCTTGGAGAGTGTGGAGCCTCTTGGTAGTCTAGGTCAGTGGTATCAAAGTCAAATAGAAATTGATCCCTGTGGGCTTCATATTGACTTAGAAAAATCACAAATTAAACCTAGCCGTGTAACCTTGGGCAAGTTACTTAACCCCAATCGCCCTCCAAAAGGCAAAAACAAGAAAGAAAAAAGAAAAATCACAAATTAATATTACATATGATGCATTATACATTTACTCATTTTGTTAAGCATTTCCCAACACTTTTATCTGGTTCTGGCCATACTGAGGAGTTCTGACTGCAGGCCTTGAGTCTGATGTCTCCACTTTAAGAAACTCTCTATAAGACTATATGTAGACCTCCTTGTAGTAATGAAATCACAGGGTGGTTTCAAAAAATTGATCCCAAAACAAGGTATGAGTATAATGTACTGAGACTACTCTTGTTTACTTTTGAATGTGTACACAAGTATGTGTATGTGGTTTATAACAATTTTTAAGTGTTAAATATGTATAAAACACTAAGCTAAGATACCAGTGGTCAAACTAGAGATTTTGGATTTAGAATCAAGAAGATCCAAGTTCAAATCCCCCCCACGCCCCCAGAAACTTCCTAGCTGTGTGGTTTTCTAAGTAGGTAATTCTACCTCTCTGAGGCTCTGAGAGGTACAAAATGTATGTTTCACATTAATTATCTCATTTAATTTATAAAATTGGGATCATAAAATCACTAACTCACAGAGAGATCAAAAGGCATAATGAAAAAGAAAAGGTTATATAAATTTGAATTGTTTATTGTTGAGATTTTTGCTGAAGGATATAGAAATATTAAATTAAATACAGTCCTTGACTTTAGAAAGATTGCAGACCAGTAAGAAGGTATGACATATGTAACAATAGTTGTAATACAACTTAGAACATAAGACCCTCTACAATCAGGCACCATCTTTATTTATCTCATCCAATGTGTTTAGCCAGGCTGTACTACTCTGTGTTCCTGAAACATATTCAATTTCCTGCTTCCAGACATATCCTGCTCTCTGTGCCCAAAATTTCCTTCCTCAGCACTTTACCTTGTTGATCTCCTAACCGTCCTTTAAAGTTCAACTTAAATGCCATCTTCTACATGAAGACTAATTCCATAAATGATACTAACCCCTTTGAAACTTCCACAGTACTGTGCCTAAACCTCTCCAATGCATTTACCATATTATTTTATACTATCACTATCTTTACACAGACTGTAAGTCCCCACTAAATTATAAAGGCCATTAGGGAAATGATTGTGTCTTCCTTAAATTTCATAATTTCTCTTGCAGGACCTAGTACCATGTTCTGCAAACAGTAGGCATTTAACAATTTTTTCAAATTCATTTAAATCTAGTAATTAAATGAGTGATATGAACAAATATACATATGGGGTCCAAGGGAAAAAAGACTAATGGGAGGGATCACAGAATTTATTAAAGATAAAAGTCAGAAAGAAGTCTAAAGATATTTCAAGCATATAACTTTGTATATATTCATCCTTAGAGCAATCACATAGCTTTTAGGGAAGGGGGGGAAGGGGGAGGGAACAGAGGTGGGGACTTTGAAGGCAACACTGATTTAGATAGAAGAGCTGGTATATTTTTGAGCCAGTCAGCAAATATTTATTAAATGTTTACTATATGCCAGGTTAAGTAAGTTTCATTATGATATGGTTGTTGTCCTTTGTGTTTGAAGAGGGCCAAAATGATATCACTATGTCTGGGTCAAGGTACATATGTCCTTCTATGGCTGATCAGACTAATAGGAGCTCAGAAGATTCCACTGCAGGTATGTCAAAAATAGTCCACATGAACGTTTGGAGTTTTAATGTCTCTCAATTTGCACATCTTTTTGTGCAGTTATTATAAAGTCAAACAACAGGACATACTTATATGTTCTATTACCATAAAGTACAGCAATGCATTTTTCATAGATTTTTTTTTCTTGGTCAAGATCTGTGATTTTATTAGTGTAGGAAACTTCCACTGTGGAAACTCTCTACTGAGGCAAATTGTAATTCTTCTATAACTTAACGTCTTAAAAGAGTTGCCTGAGGACACCAAGTGGTTAAGTGATTTGCCCATGTTCACGTAGTTGATATGTGTCAGAGGCAGTACCAATGTACCTGGCTCTAAGAACAGACTTCTATAAAGTGCACTACATTATATATGTGACCTTGGAAAAGTCACCTGACTTCCCTGGGACTCAATTTCCTCTTCTATAAAATGAGGGCATTCATGTACTCTAAAAGTATTTCCAAATTCATTACCTCAGCATCTACACACATCTATAAGGAAGACCTCATAGTATGCCTTTCCTTCCTTGTACCTAAGAAAACCCGAAAACTGAATCAAAGATCACGTGAGATCCCATCTGATTTATGAGTTGCTCAGTAGGGAGACACACAAGATTAAATGTGACTATATGGGACTAGTCCTTTCTCTTTTAGAAAGACTGATCACATTCCCCCTGCTGGACATCATGTCAGGCCTTAACTCTTCTCAGTTGCACCAATCCCCTTGTTGCTGAAACCCTAGGAGCAGCAAGATGACAAGCCTGAATAGAAATAGCAAGCACAGACCTATTTTGGATGCCCCTGGCCACACTCGTGGGACTGTCTTTTCACTGGTTTTCCTTTTGTCTCTGTTCACATTACTAAAAGCATTCCCAGTTTTTCCTTGGATGGTGAAAGGCAAACTTTTGTTTTGACTAGGGGAAAAACAACAACAAATATCACTGATTGTAAATACATAAGGGAAGTCTGTTTGTTTATAGGGAGGCATTCCTGGCCTTTAAGGAAGGCAGTTTACCATCTGAGGTGTGTGTTTTGTTGATAAAGCACATCGTATTTTTCAGCGATAGTGGTTCTTTCTATGATTAAGTATGTTTTGTTTACTTTGAGCTATAAACACTTCTTTTCAGGCTCTCCGACTCAGACCAGATCAGAGAAGGAGGCATGTAGAAATAAGCACAAAGAACTTTACAAATAGATCAACCAAACCATAGACAGGACTTATTTGGTAGTCCACCTTTACAATTCACCTATTGGGGAACCCTGGGTAAATATCACACAGCTCCTAAATATATTAATCCTGAGCTGTGACTCCAAGAGTAATTCCAGTTCCATTTTAATAAAGCTTTTCAGCAATTTTTTAAATGCTTAAATTTTATTTGACTGCTGTGGAATGCTTCAAGAAGCAGCCAAGTTCACATGATAGGGGAAAGTGAGTGGGGAGTGGGGGGTGAAGTACTGGGGGGGAAAGGAAGGAGAGAATGCAGGGGAAAAGAGACTTCCTCAGCTCTGAAAGTACTTTGTATTTCATTGAGTCCTTCTAATTCATTCTCAAGTACAGTAGCTCTGTTGTTTGAGCAAATCTTTTTTGCCTAGACCATAATAATTGAACTTTTACAGATTTTCTCAAGTACATTGAAACTGAAGCTAAATCAGAGAGAGTGAACCGGAGCCTACTCCACTAGGCTGCACTTACTCATCCCCAATGCTATGCTGGATTTATTTTTGATGCTAAGAAAAGAACCATGAATTTTTGTCAACTGCAGCCTGGGAATTTACATTTGTTCTATAAAATGCACTGAAAGGACCAGCCTGCTCTTTGAGAACAGGGAATGCAATCTATCCAACTCTCAATAAACTCGAGAATATATATCTGGTTAAACCTATCTAAAATGAGATGCAGTACTAGCAATATGGTGGGCTCAGGAAGACTGGCAATAAAAGCAGATATACAGTATCTGACATCAGATTGTTTCAAGCTTAATTTCAGTAAAGTAATAATGTCAGGGAAAGAAATGCACTGTGATGCACAGATTGATACCATTATAGAGAAACTGTACAATGCCTTATGAACCTGGCCATCTTTGGGCCTGATACTATGGGTAAAGAATAGAACCCTTGCTAGACAATGTGATGACTCCCAGTGGTTGAGTGAGTGCTTGACCAAGGATTGTGGTCAAGAAAAGGGCTGACATAATATAATAATAGGAAGCTTTAATTAACAGATTCTGATGGGATTATATCATTCATGTGTCTAGCCTCTTCTCTTCATTTTGACCAATGAACCCAACCCAACAAGAGCTATTCTTCAAACATGAAGTATTAGACACTGTATGGATTTCTTTCCATTGGGAACTATACTTTTGTTGACATAGGAAATCATCAGTGAGGAAAATCCCTCTAGCAATGGAGACTGGCAACTGGTGTACAATGTATAGTCTTAGAGAAATAGTGAGATAGTGAGAAGCTAAGGGTCCCTCAGCCTGTATGTGCTAGAGGTGAGACTTGAGTCTAGGTATTCCTGACCCCTTTGACATCCACTCTGCCAGGCTGCCTCTCTATATTTTCCATGCATTTATTTTAACTAAGACATCTTTATTGCCCTTCTAGCTGTGATGACAAAGATGCATGAAATCATGGCAGGGAAGAGATATAGAGCTTAAGCAAGCAAGCACTGAAACCCACTTCCTCCAGACTATTTGAGTTGCATTTCTTCCTTTTTTTTTTACCAATAAATAATCACCTGAACACATCCAGCATCAAGGAATACATGGTTGCACTCCCTCTTTGCAGATTTCATTTGGGGGACTCAGGATTACAAGGGTAAAATCTCCTTCAGTTCAAGAGTAAAAACTGCTTCCAGTTTTCATCAAAACAACATCAAGCATGGTGTTTCCAAAGGTAGAGCCATTCCTGGTGCTGAACTTGTAGATAGAAACACCTGAGTTCAAATACCACCTCGAACATGTACTAGCTGTGTGATCCTGTCAAGTCACTTGATCAGTCTTAATTTCAATTTTCTCATCTATAAAACAGTGATGATAGTAGTACCAACTTCATAGGATTGTTGTGGAAATTCAATGAGATAATAAATGTAAAGCATCTGACAGACCTTAAAACAATCTGTAAAGGATAGCTATTATTAATTACCATTATTATTACTTATCATATGTGGATGGTACTTACTTCTACTAGTTTCTACCCAGGTAGGCTAAGACACCATAGCAAGGGCAAATAAGCATATTGTACACATAAGCTCACCTTTCATGCCTGGATATATGGCCAAAAAGTCATAATCTATCCACGTGCAAATCGTGGAGTCATTTTAACACCCTAAAAGAGACATATGTATTTTAATTTTAAAGTTTATGGAAGGCTCTATTAAAAGTGAGTACAATTGCTTTCAAATGGACTTGTGGTCCCCCTTTAAACATGAAGCACATTCTGGTTTAAACAACATGTTCTTTGCCATGAGAAAACCAGAGTTATTAAACATTGTCCTTCCCCCCCTTCCAATAGCAAAATGATTACTGACAAATTAATATCTCTGTTATTAATCGTTACATCCTACAGCCATTTTGGGGAAAACATTACCCTTTCCTCTATATATATCCCATGTGTCTGTCCTCTGTCATTCCCTTTCTCTTTAATCTCGTTGGAGTGTACAGCTCACTCGTCCTTATTTTATTGACTCAATCACAGGCGCACTGTCACTTTTTATAAAATGGTCACTGCAGAATCACATCAAGCAAATTTTTGATTCTGCAGTCAGTAATTTAGTGCCTTTATGGAATTGCAATTTCAGGGCTCACTGCTTGTTTTTCTAAAATGTACTTTAGGAATTAGTTACTCCAGCCACAAATCAGTAGAATTTATGCACAGTTGTAATACAGTTTATGGCCTCATGGTACATTGCTTCAAAAACAGCAGATGTGAAATTATGATAAATATAATGAGTGTTTTTTTGCCTGATCTAGTGGAGTAGAGAAGGATCTGGAGCGTGTTTACCTATCCCATACAGTACATTTAATGTCTTAGTCAGGAGTCCTGACAATGGCTGATTAATGTCCTCATCTCCTTTATTAAAGATAAGAGTAGCACTGCAGTCAGGAGATAGAAAGCACACCATAAATCTTCGTAAAATGAGCAGTCAAATAATCACTCATCAGAAATAAAATCTACATACATTAACACTAACACTCAGCCTACCGTGCATGCACCCATAAAAAAAGCAAGAGGCGATAGCGTCCCTGAAGTTTTAATTTCAACTAGTTCTTTAAGTTGAATGCTACAGTTCCCGTAACCTGGATGCAAAAGCTGGCATTTAAAAGCACATGTGAAAGGACCAGATGCCTCATCATTACATTAAGAGCATGAAGCAGGCAACAATTAAGCGATTCACTGGAAAGACATAATGCTGATCTATGCTAGCAATTAATCACAGAATACATTAGACAATGATGGGTGACCTACAAATTTTTGACAAAATAATTTTTCATCATGTTGGCGATTTCTTAGCCTAATATGCCTGCAAGGCACAGAGTCCAAACCTGTCATTTATTCCATCTCTCCTTGACAGGCGGCAACCTGTCTTCCAGACAAAATGAACATTATCTGTGCTCACTAGACATTTAGTGCAGGGCTTAGCTTATGACTAATGATAATAGGCAGACAGAAATGTTAGAGTCTGAAATAATGTTCTCTTTGTTAAAGAAATTTCTTGAGGTAGAATTTTTTTTTCCCAAAGACATATAAAGATAAAAACTGTTTTTATCTGGATTTTTAATGCAACTTTAAGAACCAATATTTCCCTTCTACCAAAATAAACAGAAGGATGTAACAATTTTTTAATTAACATCTCATTTGAATACCGATTCCTGCCTGAAAATTTCTTGCATGGCGAGGTGCTGAGATACAGAGAGGGAAATTCAAGAAATGAAGGTTGGAATGAAAAAATGTAGAGAAGCTGGTTGAGGTTTCAGGTTTCGGTTTGGGGTCTAAATGAAAGAAGCTGAAAGGCCCTGAGCTATAAAAATAGATAGATAGGGAGATAGACAGACAGGCAGACACAGGCAGATAGAGAGAGTCCATGCTGAGAAATGCATTTTCATCAGCCACTCCCATTTATTTGGTTTCCCTCAGTTGCTAAGTTCTTCAAAGGCTGAGACAACCTAAACCTTATTTTGGAAGAAGCAATTAGAAGCCACAAAATGCCTAAAACAGATCATTTATTAAATGGCTTTCAAATTCCACAAGCAAGCACTTTATCTTCTTACTCATAATTAATATAATTGTTTTGTGCACTTTGGATGAAGAGAATTAGCTTCTTAGTTATTTTTCTTGTGCATTGTATGTGCAGAATGCCATTTTCAGAGGTAGATTTTTCTCCAGATTCCCTTGCTGAATTCCTATTAGCTCTAATGGGAGTTACACGTGCACAATGATAGGAGACTATGCCCCTTAGGCTGGGAATTTAAAAGAACAAATGGCAAGTACATCCAAAAAGTAAAGTCTAATTTAGATGATCCATAAGCCTCCATGACTACTTTCATGAAAAGGCAAACAAATGTTACCCTGTCTGATGTTCTTGATTGTTTGAATACCTCCCCTGAACTCCTTACTTAAAGGGAAACTCAGTTTTTAATCCATCTGCTTAATTTTCAACCACACATGTTTGGTTGGGGCTGAAAATTGATTTTATGATTTTTCATGATGTATTCTATGATTTTTCAGGCACAAATTGGTGCAAAGACACCCCATCATACTTTGGAATACCCAGGCTTACACACCATCATGCCAGAGCAAGTGCCTTGTCATTTATCTCACAGAAGCAGAAGAGGAGAGGGAAAGTTGAAGTAATTTTGAACCAAAAACATGGTTGCTTCAATAGGTTTGCTCCCAGTGTCCTTCCAAGAAGATGGTTGTTAGAGCATGACCCAATAGCCCAAAGTTATTCTGATGAGAAAATGGTTAAAGATAGAGAAATCAAATGGTTTTGTTCTTTTACTAACATACAAGGCCAGACAGTCACCTACCTGGCAAAGGGGGATGGGGGAGAAGAGGGGATCTTTCTGTTGGTGTTCAAATGCATCCAGTGAAGGACACTGTAGGAATTGTCCTTTCCTCTCTGAAAGGAGTCAGGGTTTCCAGTTCAAGGATTAGAGTACACTGACACATAAACTAATGTTTGAATGTCTTTTTAATCTCAGAATTAAAAAAAAACAATAATTCTGGCTTTCAATGTTCCCAAACCCCTTATTTTCCTGAACTTTTCTTTCATCTTTTCCAAAAGAAATAACCCAAAATTATGACTTCCCCTCCCTCTTACTCTATTACATGGAGTCTGTCTCAGTCACATGTATAAATTCATCAGTACTAAGTGATAGCAACAAGAAAGCTGGTGTTGTAGCAAGTCTCCTTCGGGAGGACAGGCCATTGCCAGCTATTAATCTAGCTAGACTGCTACCCTGCTACTGCTTAATTTTTGTCTCCTTACAGGAGGCCTCCAAAGGGTCCTTTGTCCTTAACATTCAAAAGTGGAAAATTTTTACCTCAATAAAACAATGTCTATGAGAGATATAGGATCTTACAGTCAAGTGATAATTTGATACCAATCATCCAATGAATGCCATAAAAATGAAAATTACATTTAAGGAAATTAGGATATTAAAATTTAGAAGGCAATCTGCCTTAGAAGCAAAGAACAGGCCAGAAATTTGGAGTCTGATCCACTCTCTGGAAACAAGTTTCTATGTAAATTTAGTACAGTCATCTATTTGTCCCCCTGCCTTCCTCCTTTCTTGCCCCTTTCTAACTTCCACAACCCACAAATCATTATTAATATCAACTAAAACAACCACCTCTTTTTTTCTGAATGCAAAATGGAGATGGTGAAAAAGTACAGTTATACAAACATCTTGTTATCTTGATAATAGATAATTCAATTCAGCTAGCACTTATTAAGCACTGACTGTTTACCAGACTCTGCCAGGCATCTGAGATACAAAGATGAAAATGGTAAGTGGTCCTTGCCCTGAAGGAGCTTACATTATAAAGGGGACTACAACATTGACATTTACATGTTGTTTGTATGTATGTCAGCATGTATTTCAGTCCTGTCTGACTCTCTGTGACCCCCCTTAGGGTTTTCTTGGCAGATACACTGTGATTGTTTACTATTTCCTTCTCTAGCTCATTTTACAGATGAGGAACTGGGGCAAACAGGGTTAAGTGACTTGCCCAGGGTCACACAGCTAGTAAATATCTAAGGCCATATTTGAACCCCAGTTCTCTTGACTTCAGGCCCAGCCCTCTACCCACTTAGTACAGATAAGTCAATTAATAAAAGTAAATTACATGTTGTACATAAATTAAAGATAAATTGAGGAGAGAGCAGGAACAATTGGTATGGGGGAGCCAGTGGGGAATTGGAGGGTTGGGGAAAGTCTTCTCATAGGAGGTAGTCCTTCAGTTCAGCAAATATTTAGAAAGCATCTACTATGAACAGGGTACTATGTGTCAGGAGTACAAAGACAAATTTATACCTTGAAGGTAAGCAAAGCATGCTAAGAGATAAAGGTGAGGAGGACGTGCCATCTAAAAATGGCAGCTAGTCTTTTTAGAGGAAAAGAAGGAAAAGACGGAATGTTGACTCTGGGGAACAGCAAGTGATCCAGTGTTTCTAGAATTCGGTGTCCAAAGGAGAGCATGTGAAATAAGCCTGGAAAAGTAGGCACAGAACAGGCTTGCAAAGAACACTATAAACAAATGAAAGTAAAGCATTTCCTAAATGAACTATTGCATGTACTCAAGTCGGAAAACTAAATCATGAAATTAAAACCAGTGGCATGTTCAATAATCAAGTTTTGAACTTACTGCTTATTGAACATGTTTTCAAGTGACTATTTTATTGATTATTAAAAATCTAAGAATGTCCTTGAAATCATATTTTTATGAAAATCACTTGATTAAAAAACATAAAATAGTAAAGAGGAAAAGGAATAAGTATTCTATAGTGCTTACTATGTGGCAGGTTCTTTTTACAAATATTATCTCATTTAATCCTCACAACAACACTGTGAGGCAGATAGTATTATTATTATTGTTTTACAGTTGAGGAAACTGAGGCAAACAGAGATTAAGTGGTTTGGCCAGAGTTACACAGTTAGTAAGTATCTGAGGCTGGATTTGAATTTAGGGTTTCCTGACTTCAGGCCCACCCATTCTTATTTACTGCCCCACCTAGCTTCCAATGAAAAGAACATTGGAAAAAGTATGACCAGATCTGAGCTCTATCCTTGGTGAGGTCACTGAAAGCCCATGGGACCTTCAGGAGGCACAGTAAATCACTCAATAATTTCAGAACTTTGGTTTTCCACTCTGTAAAATGATGACATAGAAGGGGCCAGGGATGGGGAAGGGAGTAGGAAAGATGGAGTGAACAATATCTAAGAATGTTTCTAGGCCCAAAGTTCTACGATTCCATTAATGGACAAACACTTGACCACTTGTCTATGGGATAAAACATACAAGATTTCATGCCATAGCTTATATACACATACACATATATACATATACACATACACACATGTATATGTATATATGTATATATATATATGCCACAAAATATCAAGATATTTTATAAATTCATGGAAAAGGCTACATATTTGACAAATCAAATAAATGCAGCATCTTCATATCTCTGACTATACTGATTATATTATCTAATATGGAGATTTGCTTCAAAATTATTATTTTAATACTGATGATTTTTTATTATTTTTATGAGAAGATAGACTGAAATGAGATAGAAGAAATTACAGCTTTCTTCTGAGGTTCCTAGAAAATATATAGCCAGATACATCTATGTATATATGCATATATATGTTTTTATACTTATGTATACATATGTACTTCTGTCCATATATGAATATACAAATATTTCTATAGATACATATGTGTGTATTATCCTAGAAATTAATCGAGCTCTATATAGACATATGATTATATTTTTTTATTGTTTCAGTTATGTCCAAAACTTGGTCACCCCATTTGGGGTTTTCTTGTCAAAGATACTAGAGTGGTTTCCCATTCTTTCTTTAGCTGATTTTAGAGGTGAGGAACTGAGGTAAGCAAGGTTAAGTGACTTTTTGCTGGTTGTGATTGGTTATGTTAATTTTTCCCCTTATATTGAAACATTCTTATATTCCTGGTACAAATCCAACTTGGTCAGGATGAATCATTTTTTTGCAGATATAACTGTAGGTTCTTTCTTGAGATTGCACTTTGTATTTTTGTATCAATTCTCATAACTGAGGCATGATATGGTACAATTAATAGAGAATTGCCTCAAAATTAAGAAAGCCTGGGTAAAAGTCCTACCTCTGAACTTCTTCACATATTAGACAGCTCTCAAAAGTTTAAATTGCAGAAAAGGAGCTAATCTGAATTGCTGGAGCTAATTTGCTCATCTGGGAGTTCCCTATCCTAAAGCAGTTGCAGATTCAGTCCTTAACCTACATATTAGTAAATTTGTTCTAAAATTCTCTTCCTCTGCTTTATATCTCTGATTTGTATTTTGGATCATACTGACTTGCAAAAGGGTTGTTTCTCTCTCAATTACTGAGAATAGGTTTCTTTTTTTTAATAGTATATTCATTAATTAATTGCTCTTGAACTTCTGATAGAATTCACTTGTAAATTCATCTGAGACCAGGTTCCACACCACCCTCCTTGCTGGTTAATTTGTGCCTTCTTGGATTTCTCTTCAAGAGATTAGGTTGTTTAATATTTCTTGTCTAGTTAGACATATCTTTTTTTAGTAATTATCTGCCACATTTAACTTCTCGTTTTTTCTTGCATATAATTGTTTATAGTAGTTTCTGGAAATTATGCTTATTTTCTCTCCTTTCATTGTGAATTCATCTTGTTCACTTTAAACTTTGTGATCTGTCCACTTTTTCTCTTTATTTTATCTATAATGCTGATGATTTTAATTTGTTGGTCTTTAAAAATCATCTTTTGGATTTGCTTATTACTTTCTATAGCCATTTAATTTTATCTATTTCTCCTCTGATTTTCATGATTTCTTCTTTTGTGTTCCTCTTAGTTTAATTCATTGATTTTCAATTTTAAAAAATGCATGTCCCATTTGCAAGTCACTTTTTTCCCATTTTATTGGTAATTCTAAATAACTCTCAATGACAGAATCATACTTTTACCTCTGTCTATTTAATATCTTGTCCTCTGAAGTTGGGCAAGCTAGTCTGTAGTAAACTGACACCCTTAGCTTCTTTATGAGGTAACCTTCCCGTGGATAATTTCAGCAACATTATTACAGTGTCCCAAGGATTTAGAGTTAGCAAAAACACACAAATCTATTTTTGCTGAATCTATCGCTAATAGTCATAAAAAAATCTCTCAAGGGAAGAGACCACTTCTTTCAAGCTACATTTGATTCGCCTCTATCAATATTTGCAGAAGGAAGCATCTCATGGAACCACCCACGTAGTTATTTGTTGATCTATCCCTGTGGCCTATCAATCTTCTTTCAATTCTGGGTTCACTGCTGGAGAAGGTGTAGCCTGGATTGCATCTCTATGATAATTTAATTTAACTGCAAGTGTGCTTGAGTCTAGATTACTCCTGTTAGCAGCCAGAGGTGACTACAAACAGTCGAGGGGCCTAGATTGTTGTCAGGAATAATTACTGGTTTAAAGAGAGTGATGAAAAAATATGACATTCTACAGAAATGCACAGCAATAAGAGTAATAGTGTATATATGGATACATACTGACATTTAAATGAAATCATAAATGTTTCTTTGTCAAAAAACAGTTGATAATTGATTAGCTGACAAAATTCTCTAAACTGCATTTGCATCTTTCTATATGTCTGTATGGTATCTACTTGCTCCAGGCAGATTCCCTTAATGGGTTTACGTACACTGATAATCTAGAAATGAAGTAAATGTCTGTGCTAAATATGAGAGTAAAAATGTAAGGAAGAAAAGCTATTCTGCTCATATATTTTCTCCCTTTCTGCTCAAACAAAAATAAATTCAACTTTTAAAATGAAAGGAACAAAATAAATGGATTTTTCCCTTTAATTACTGCATTTAGGGAGTAATTTTAGCTAGAACTAAAATCCCACACACACTACTTCAGCAAATGACACTGGATCCTGAGTAATGCTAAAGGATGCTTAACTAAAGGGCTTGTCTCTGGAATGTGTTGTTGAGTCATTTGCTAGGTTATACCAGCTCTTCTATAGAAGATGAGAGTGGGGTGAGATGATGCATAAGTCCTTACAAAGGGATTAAAAAAAATTCAATCTTATTTCAGGCTACCCAGATGGGAAAGTAATTAGCCATCAATCCTGGGGAAAAGTTGGTGTTGTTTTAGTATACATATAATCAATCTCCATAGGATTTGACAAGGATTTGTATGCACAATAGGATATTGGTATTTGATTTTGATTTTGGTTTTACAGCACAAGACACTGTGGTGTTCATTCTAATTGAGCTTATATGAAGATGTTCATTAGCAAGCAGTGAGTATTTTATGCCAATTCTAGATTATCTGGAATTACAAAATTATCATTTTACCTATTCTCTATCTTATTCTCATGGGGACAACATGGTATACTGGGATAAACACTATTTCTGGAATCAGAGAACCTGTGTTCAAATCATGCCTTGATTTGAACATGCCTTTACATGTACCACCTTGGGCAAGTCATATATCATCCCCTGGGCCTCAGTGTTTTTATTTATAAAATGAGAGGGTTAGACTAAAATGCCTTTAAGATTCTCTCCAGCCTTAGATCAATGATCATTCCCAAACGTAATTTTTAAGCTTTTCTCCTTTCTTCTTAAGATCCTAACCATATTATTAACCTTCTATAGAGCCAATGCAGCATTTACAGTGCCCACTATCACTATAAATATTCTTGCATGGTGCTCAATTGCAAAATATAATAGACTCTCCATATAGAAAACAGAAGCAAAACATTTATTCAGAAACAAGAAAACCAAATCCCAACACCAGGAAACAAAATCCATCATAGCAACATAGAAGTTAATGAACCTCAACGTAGCAGAGTCGCACTGTACTTTAGCCTTCCCACAAACCAATGTTTGACTAATATTTACTCACAAACCTGACCATCTTTCTTGGAAACGAACTCTCCTCCCAACCATCTAGCAGGTTCCCACTCCCAGCTTGCTGTGGCCCTGCTCCACCCTTCAGCAAACTCCTCCCATCACAGACTCTATGTGATTACATTCAACCTATTAGGGGGCAGAGTTTATTTTCAAAACAGGGAAAGTCTTCAAATTCCCCTAGGCTAAGTAAGGGGCAGAGAAGATCTTTAAATTCCCATTACCATTACTCCTTCCCTGCCCCCCTCACCATCACTTATAGCAGCAAATGATTCAGTCAAACTGAGGCCATTGGAATGTCTTAGCCTTAGAGAGGTGAGATTTAGAGAAATAGGAATTTTTGAAAACTATGGATAACAATGATCTAAACACAAAGGAGGATAGGACTGAGAGACAGATGTAGGTTAGGTAGAAAATGTTTATCAAAACAATAAATCCTTGAATAAAACAAAAATATAAAAACCCATAAAATTCACAAAAAGACAATTAAAAAAAAATCGGCAAAAGGGAAATTCATGGTCCTAGTAAGCAAAACGTGTTCTTAGAGAAAAGTTCTTCTCAACCCGATTAGAAAATGTGGTCATGTACTTGTAGCAAGCCAACAGAGGAACCATGCCATGCCATACATATGGCATGGAGGAATACTTCTGGCATGTCTGCTGTACTTTATTCCTTTCTATGCCCCAGGGCAGTTCTGAATAGCAGGGGTGCTATAGAAGTATTCCTAAAGAGAATAAGTATTTTGTTCTTCAGTTGTACTTGATTTCACTAATGATATTTCCTCTCTTAAATTGTTTTCCCATGGTTTCATGAGCATGTATCTTGTCTCCTCAGTTAGAGGATGAACTCCTTGAGAATGAGAATTTTGGCTCTCACCCTCAATCTCATTTCACCGAACATGGTACCAGGTCCAAAGCCGATGCTTCGTAAATACCTGCTGACTCGATTTACCTTACAGTATAGAAGTGTAGCCACACTATATGTGAACTTCAGAGTAATGAAAATTTGAGAAACCCCTTTCAGTGTCTCCCAGAAAGCTCTAATAAAGAGACAAACATTTAATATCATAAAAGTAGAAGGCATTAAGTGTTTGGGCCACGACCTCTCCATGCCTCTACAGAATCCTAAAAGGGAAGGGAGTATCTAAGTTATTAACCCAGGTAACCCTTTGATCCTTTGTTGTTTAGTTCTTTTGGAGGCAGCAAGTGAGCCAGGCATATGAAATATGCTAATGCCCTACCCTCCAGACTGTAACAGCACATAGAGAAGCATTTCCCTGATATACATCTGTCATTACACATGCTTGATTTATTAATCCTCAGATGCATTTTAAAATACTGCATAGACGCAGATTATAATGTGCTCAATAATCACGCACTGTAGTGCATGATTTATGTTCCAAACTTCTCTATTTAACATTAGGGTTTTGTTTTTTCTCCAGGCAATCTTTGCAGAAAGGATTAGCTCTCAAGTCTCTGCCTTTCAAATAGGGAAGGGCACTATGGAGAGAATGATCTCTTGAAAAAAGTTGCTCTGGTCAGGTGAAGAAGTATCATCTCCCACCCTTAATGTTTTACATTTAGGCTTATTGTGATATTCAACATTTGTATTGTTTATGCCTCGTATAAAACTAGACATTGTTACAATCATTCAAGTGATTGGAAGGAAGACTGTAGATCCCCAAAAGACTCAAAGCATGGAGTCCAAGGAAGTGAGTAGGACTTGAATCTGGAAGATGTTGGTTCAAATACTGCTTGTCTGGGTGACCCTGTACAAATGACTTCGTCCTTCTTCCTTTTTTTTGGCTTCCTTTTCTTCATTTGGAAAATTAGAAAAAATGGACCTAGGTGACCTGCAAGATCTCTTCCAGCTCTAAATTTGTGATCCTATCCTCATAGGGCTATAAGAATAATGACAGAAATTTGTGTGTAATTCATAAATGTTTTCTTGCTATTTCTCCTTATAGTATTCCATTGTTTTGATAGTTTGGTAGTTATTTTAAGGGGAGGAGTAAAGCACACTTTGTTTATCAAGTTGAGAGGATATTTTTCCCCATTGAATATACTCCTAGAAGGTGCTGAACTTTTAAAAAGGAATGCAGCTTCATAGCAACCCTCAAGGCTCAAGAGAAGAAATTCCACAGACAGCTTGAAGCTTGCAAAGAGATGAATATCCATAGAGCCTTAGTCCTTAAAAAAATTTTTTTTTAAATGAAGAACTATTGTCATTGTGGAAAACTCCACTGAGTAACTCACAACAAACTATAAGACTGAGAAATCCAGGCCACCAAAGGAAGACTTACCAGCTCTTCAGCAACAAAACAAAGCAGAGAATCATTTTAATTACTCAGAGAATTCTTTTAAGGACTAGAGAGATTCTGACTTAATTATCCAGAAAATTTCTTCTTGTTTTACATCTCTTTTTGACCATGAATATCTGACCTCACTGAGTGACCTGGCACAAGTCATTTAACCTTTAGGTGCTACCATTTTCCCTGGATGAACAACGGGGGGGATAATAGCACCTCAGGGCAAAGCACCTAGCAAGTTGGAGATGAAAGGCTGCTATCTAGATAGTATTATTAAAACAACAGTGGAGCTGACTGTCAGGGTAAACGACCTCTATAATATGTCTACTTTTTTCTTCTTCTTCCTATTCATGTTTTTATTTATTTTCTAAAGCAAGCAAATGGAAAAAAATAAAAGGGAAATTATATTGGCAGAGGGCTGACCTCTATTTTATATAATTTGTAGCTAAAAAGCTTACAGGCTAAAACATGTAAATATATGCAGATCTGGGAGCAGGACCTCAATAGGGAAATTGCTGAGGAAGATTGAGGCAAATGCAGGCCTTACATATGAATACAACTAGGGCTCTTAATGGCTGAGAAACCTGAAATGAATTACTATCTGGTTCCTACTACGATAAACTTAGAATCCTGGCAGTGTGTTGAAGTAAGGAGGAATATAGGTCTGAAGGGATTTTTTTATTTAGTTGACCTTGAAGATATGCTACCTGATGCTACCTGTTCAACCAGCCCACTGAACAGACAAAACTATAGGTAAGGGCAATCAGGACATTGATAAAATAGTTAGCCAAGATTCCCCAAATTAGTATACTTACTTACGTTTCTCTCTAGCCCCTGTTGGACTATTCGGTATTTGCTCATGGTAGTAGTTGTGAAGATTAAGTACACACACACACACACACACACCAAAGTAAATATTTTCTATTGGTTGCTCCTTTAAAACAAAGGAAGGGACCAGACAAGATTGTGAAAGCTTAAAATTCCTACTACTGGGGAGGCTGAGGCTAATGAATTACTTGAGCACAGTAGTTCTGAGCAAGAATAGGCCTAACTCCTACTAGATCTCCACAATAAGTATGGCGCCAATATGGTGAGACCCATGATAGGAGTACTAGAAGGCTGCTTAAGAAGGAGTGAGTTAGCCAAGGTCAGAAACAGAGTGGGTTAAAGTTTCTGTGCCAATCAGAAGTAGAATTAGGTTCATAAGCATCTGCTAGAGTTCTAGCCTAGGCAAGAGAGAGAGATGCAATGTGGAAAAATAATAAAATTTTAAAAAATAAAACTAAGGAAGAAATTCAGGGCAAATAGGTCAAGCTAAAAAGGAAGGACTAGTAATAAACTGGAAATTAAATGTAGAAATAAAGAGAAGTGGATGAGAAATAAAATCAATGCAGGTATGACACTTAAAGTAAAGAAATGGGAAAAACCTGAAAAGATAAAAATAATAATAGCTAAAATTATATAGCACTTAGTATGTGCCAGGCACTTCACTAGTGAGAAACTGAGACAGACAGAGTTTAAGTGACTTGCACAGGGTCACACAGCTAGTAAATGTCTGAGGTCACATTTGAACTCAAGTTTTCCTTATTCTAGGCTTAACTCTCTTTCTACCATGACATCTATATGAAAGTATTCTGAAAAAAATAACAAAACATAT
>WOXC01005843.1:0-87826 GCA_011680675.1 Gymnobelideus leadbeateri | reverse complement strand
TTTCTGTGCATGATTTTTGGACTTCTACAGGTTAAGACTGTCCTTTACTTTGAGATGCACTTGGTGTTTAAAAGGTTTATATGGGATATAGAGTCCCTATTACTCACATGGGGAAAAAACCTAGACATGAACTACAACATGAGTACACTATGGGAGATTTTCTTGAAGCAACTCTCAATGGGAGCAATAAACCAAAGTAAGGAAAATGAGTCTTTGGAGATCAAGTCCCTGGGATCAAAGTTGACTTGTAAGAGTACATACTCCTTCTGGGGATGGAGAAGAAGCCATGGGTTATACATACTTCAAGTAATACCTTAGGGCTATGATGTTAAAAAAGAATAAAGATACTTCACAGAGCTATAATCACAGAATCTTAGAAGGGATATTAAAAGACACAGATGATAATGTCACAGAATCTTAGTGGGAAGGAACCTCAGAAGTCATTTAGATCAACCTGTACCTAAACTCAAGAATCCCCTTGACAAACATGCCTGACAAATAGTGATCTGGCCTTTCCGTGAAGATCTCTGGAAAGGTAGAGCCTCCTAAATTTGCCTATTCCCCTTTAGGAGAGTTTTTCATTGTTAGGACAGTTTTCCATGCATATAGACTAAATTTGCCCTTCCACGACTTGAATTCTTTGACCCAAATTCTGTCCTCTGTGGCCACATCTAGTCCTTCCACATGTCAACTCTTACAATGCCTGAAGTCTACTATCATGCCCTCTCCAGGTCTATTCTCCAGGTTAAAAATCCCCAATTCTTTAAATAATCCTTTTGTGGCAACATCTTGCGGTCTTTTTCTATTCTTCCCCAGATACTTGCAATTCATGAAAATCACAATATTTTTTTCAAATAAATGGTTATATAGCTATTTCTTCTATTGTTTGATAAGTCAAGTGAAAAATCATTCACTAAACATTTACTATGTACCAGGTACTATACAAAGTGTACAAAGAATACGTTTGTTGTTGTTCAGTCATTTCAGTGGTATCCAACTCTTCCTGAATCTATTTGTAGTTTTATTGGCAAAGATACTGGAGTAGTTTGCCATTTCTTTCTCCAGATCATTTTACAAATGAAGAAATTGAGGCAAATAGGGTTAAGTGACTTGCCTAGGATCACACAGCTAATAAATGTCTGAGGCCAGGTGTTCCTGACTCCAGGCATGGTGCTCTGTCCACTGCTCCACCTAGCTGCCCTGTAGTGAGTGAGAACCCCTAGGCAAGGTCATGGTAACCACCACTTCATGGTTATTAAAGTATATTCACAAAGGTAAAAATGGTCCCTGCTCTTAAGAAGCTCATATTCTAATGGGATGTTTGTTTGAATTCTTGTATAGGGTTGTACATTTATCTGTAGTTATTCCTTATACATCACAACTTTCCCCATTTCGGCTTTAATATATCACAAATTGGCATAATAAATTAAATGGGAATTTGGGGGGAGGTTTGCAGAAGCCACAGACAACATGCAAAGACCAGGAGATGACACAGAAACTCAGAAATACATAAAATATATGTATGGTATTGTATAATATTAACATATCTTATATTTTAATACCATAATAATTCAAACTTGTTCTCTGGTGTGCAAGGAAAGTCAAAAAAATTTAAGTGGATTTTCAAGAATACTGGAGCACCATAACCCTAACCCCTGTGGTATGGAAGGGATAACTGAATAATAATTTAGATTAACATTAGATTCAATTCATAATCCTAGTCTATTAAGATATTTTGGTATCCTTTAGTTAACACCTCCTCTAATCTAGTCCTTCATGGAAGCATAAATCCTGTCTAAAATATCTCTGACAAGTTATATTCTAGCTTTCTCTTAAGGACCTCAAATTGCAGTAATCTACAGTTCTGGGTTTTTCCCTTGTCCCATAGTTTCAACTTGCATATTGTATTTGTAAAGGACAAATGGTCATGGAGTTAAGTTATCCTGAGGTAAAACGAAGATGACTTTTCTATGGAGGAACTAGAAAAACAGAAATCTATGGACATGATCCCAAGTAGAGATTACAATTCTCAGCTATTACTAGCAAAAGCCTACCCAAAGGAAATATTCACAATTATCTCCCTATTAAGTGGTATTTTCCCCTAAAGATGTTTCCAAAAGGAATGTCTAATTACAGTTGAATTTACACTACACATTTAATGTTTCTGCAATTTAAGAGCTTGTGATAGCTAGAGAGTCTTCTGACCCTTGCTTAGCAGGGCTTTCTGTCCCCTTAGTAGCCAGGTCTACCTTGGCCTGGTGGGGGTAGGGAGCCCTGGGACTATAAGGGATGACCCTAGACGTTAAAGTAGTCAGTAGTCGATGAAGCAACCTCTTCCTGGAGTCAGTGAGCCCCCTTGGGCAAAGGCCATGGTAACTAGCACTTCTGAGTTATTAAAGTTATTTCACAAAGGATTATCAACAACAGGAGAGAAATAGCACATCTTGTAAACCTATTTCTCAAACCACAGGAGATAAGTTTTTCATAAGTAATTAAGCTTCAATTAACATAAAATAATGATCCTTTTGAATCAGATGGGGATTCATCTTATTTTAAAATAAGAAATTAAATATATCTTTATTAATCACTAAAAGATTGAAATTTTTATAACTCTGAAATGTGAATATGCTTTGCACACAATTGGTGTTTAATAACCATTCACTGAATGCATGTATGAATGACTGAATAAACAAATAAGTGAAGAAACAATAGAAACAACAAGTAATTGAAAGTTAGGAGAGCTGAGTTGACAGGCTGACTATTTTGTTACCTTATCAATCTCACTTAATCACTCTCCTCATATTTCAGGTGAGAATTACTTCTGCCTCACACAGGGTTTAAAATTTGCAAAGCTTTTTCCTCCACAATGACCACAAAATCATTGTTCTATTTCTATGAGGAAACTGAGGCCACAGTATGAAGGCCATGGCCATGTAGGGTTATTACCAGTCTGCCCTCCTTAAATTCACCAGCTTCTTTACATCTAGTTCAAAGGGAGGGAAGTTGGGGGGGGGGGGCAGAATTCCCTTCTCTGGAATTTGATCCAAGACCTTTTAATTCTAAGTCCAGGGCCCTTGGCCCTACACCAATGATTATTTTTCCCACCTAAGTGGCCCCCATGGAAGGTCATATGCTTATTACTGCAGAGCTTATATGACTAAGGATATTTCTTTGGGAATCCAAGGGAAACTTAGGGACCATGAAGAAAAGATGTATGTTAAGGTATAGGGAGACTCTGCTTTATCCTCAAATGCTATTTTCCAGTCTACTCATCTTCTCAATTCAGCAGATTTGGCTCTGGTCTACATTCAATAGCCTCTGCCTCTTTCTGAAAATTAAAGTGATAGTCCAGGGATGAAAATTTGCCCATATCAAAGATATTACAAAACAAAACAAAACATGAAGGCTTCTAGCATGGTTAGCAGATCCACCTTAGAGGATTGATAGGAGGGCAACACAACAATTGCCCAGAATGAGAAGGCATAGGTCTGTGATCTATATTTCCTTAGGGGCCCCCCAGCCTCCAAAGCAACTCTGGAATAGTAGTTCCAAATCATTTTGAGCAATGGTGGCCCAATTGAAACAGGCCCATGGCCTCTCAAGGGGGTTACTTTGAAAGATAATACATTTCTGAAAGACAAGTTCAGGTCTGTCAGTCACATGGCCCAGTAGTTACTTCTCATATGTGATCGCTGTATTCACAGAATTACTGAGAAGCATTTATGAAAGTTAAAGCAATTATATTGCCAAGGTCACCAGAGTAGACATTTCTATTTCTATTCCCTGAATACATGAAAACAGTCACCCCTTTCCTTTGGAAACTCTGAGCTATGGATAGAGAATGAGATAAACATTTATTCAGTTAATCAAAAACACCTATATAATTACTCTTCTCTAGATACAAACACATTCAAGGAGGCCATGGTGTAATGTCAAAAGCCTTGTTTGCATCAGAAGACCTGAGTTCAAAACCCAGCGCTGCTATTTGTTTATTGTGTGGCCTTGGGCAAATCATCTACCTTTTCTAGGCCTCACCAGTGTAGTAGGGCAGAAAACCCCTGGCTCTGAAGATAGACTGAGATTCAAATCCTTTTTAGGATCTTCACTTTCTCTGTGACCTTAGTTAAGTCCCTCAACTTCCCTGGGCCTTGGTTCTAGATCAAAAAAAGGGATTAGACTAGATGGCCCTTGAGTTTCCCCACAGATCTAAACTAATGATCCTTCCCTTTGTGTTGATGTCTAAGGAAGACTGAAGTTCTTGAACATGCATATACTCACTAACATAGATATGGATACAGACATACGGGAGGGAAAATACATCCCTTTTATTTTGGGTCATTCAGAAAAATTTCATGTCTGTTATTTACCCTAAAACATCTCTAGTTTCACTACAGCTTTGTGTCCATTTATTTTATTTAGGTTCTTCAGGAACCCAGAGTCTCATTTTAAAACCTGATAGAAAATGTGCTTTAAGACCTGGTTTAGTTAACTTACCTTTAGAAGAGGGGAAAGAAATGCTAAATTTCAACGGAAGTCTTGAGAACTGTCCCTGTCGGAGCTGGAGGCCAGGAGAGGCATTCTGGGGCTTTGTATGCTTGGTACTCATCCCAGGATTCATGGGGAAAGTCCCCTTCCAAAGAAGAGGATGAAATCAGAGACATCTGAGCAAACTAACACTAAGTCCTTCAGCCTCTGTCAGCACAGGCCACTGACACCCTCCACTGCAGAGATTTCATATGGGAATAATGATAGTAATTATTATAATGCCAATAGCAATAACCATTGGCACACTATGACATTTTTAAATTTCACAAAGTGATTATATATGATCAACAATAATATAATAAACCTAATATTCCATCCACTCTGCCATAATCTGACAGACAGTACCAGCTTAAGACTAAGAATTTGTAATGCTAAAGTGATTTCTGTCAAACTAACACTTTGACCAAAATGTATCCCATTCCCTCATCACATCTACCCACTTGTTAAAATAATCTTCCTTAACTGACTTTCCACTTCCTTTCTAAAGCCTTCTCTAATGATAATAACACTGACTAGCATTTATATAGCACCCACTATGCGTCAAACACTTCCCAAATATTATTTTATACTCACAAAAATTCCAGGAGGTAGATGCTATTATTATATCCTTTTTTCAGTTAAGGAAACTGAGGCAAACAAAGGCTGTGACTTGCTCATAGTCACAGAGCTAGTATCAAAGGTTAGATTTGAACTCAGGTCTTCCTGATTCCAGGACCAGCTCTCTATCCACTGGATCCCCTACATGCCTCTAATCCTTTTAATCCTAGCTGCTCCCTGATCCCCCTTTTCTACTCACCAACTGAAAGTGTTCTTAATCTCCTCCAACTATCCTTAAACTCTTTGTCTATATGTCTCCTTTGTCCCTTTCACACTCTGCCTTGGATTATATTCATTTATATACACATTGCAAGATGACACTCACCCTAATGGATCACAAACTCTTTGAAAGTAGGGATGGATGGTGCCATCTTTTATCTTTGTATCCCTAATGTCCAGTACAAGACACTGTACATAATAATAACTTCACAAATACCTTATCAAGCAGGATCACAGAAGTAAGAAGGAACCTCAAAAGCTTCCTGGATCAAACCCTTCACTTTATCAAGGAGTAACCAAGGCCCAGGACATTCAACGATTTGCCCATTTGCTATGGCAGACTACCCATCCTACTGCTCCTTCAGTTACATTTTTTTTCTGTGGCCAAAACAGATGTTTTCCATGGAAATTCTGAAATTAATTTTGCATGGTTTGATCAAAAGAAATTGGAATGTGATTTTTGCCAGTTCTTGTTTTGTTTTACACACTGCAAGTGTAAGTGTCCCCCAGATGGGTTATCCTGCTCTTACTTTTGAAATCAAAGTTGAACCAGCCCTAAAAGGAGCAACACAGTCATTATATTGCATTTACGATTGAAGGAATAGGAGACAAGCATCCAGTCACAGAATAGCATGCCATTGCAGAAGATTATAAGGGGAGAGCATTTACATACACACATTTTATAAGGTGAAACCCATTGGTAAGACTATCTGAAGTCCAAGAAAGGAAACCATTAATGGTAGGAAGTGTTGCATGTAAAAATATTTCTTCTGCTTTAGGCCATTCTAGTGAAAGATAAATATCATAAGGAGACTATTATTCCTGGGTTTCACTGTTACCTACAAAGTATTTTATGTTAATTTGAACATCAGCCCTTTCAGTGCCCTTGTGATAGTCTGAGACATGTAAATTTCAGGGGCCCAGAAAGAGTAGCAATTTGTTTATACCCAACACAGCCACTCCAAGGCAGATACAGGCCATATTGCCCATGTAGGAAATTCAGACTGATATGAATGACAGATGTTTCAAGTTCTGTCCCTAAAAACCAGTCTAGCCTCCACTGGTCCTGGGATTGAGCTATATGTATACATGTTTTGTTTCTCTTGAGATCAGGCTTATCTAGTTCTGTTCTTAAGGGGGCTAGTTCAATTCATTTCAATTCCAATTTTTAAATATCTACTCTGTGCACAGTGTTAAGTACTAGAGGAGATATGATGTTTAGGTAAATCGTAATCCCTGCCCTCATGGAACCTAAGATATAAGAGGGTGCTATGAGACAAGCAGAGGTAGGTATAATACAAAATATCAAGTTCCCTTCCAGCTGTAAATATGTGATTGTAAACAATAAGCAAAATAAAGTGCTCTGTTACAAAGGAAAGTTTGTTTCTAACAGGGAGGAATCATGGAAGGTTTCATGAAGGACACAGCATTTGAGCTGAATTCAACTAGGAATTCAGTAAGTAAAGAAGAAATAGGGTACATTTCAGTTAGAGAGGATAGTTCTTAAAAAAAGGCATACAGCTAAGAAAGCGTGAGAGTATTGGAAGACAGAGAGAATTCTAGCTTGACTAGAGCACAGAGTATATAGAAAGGAATAACACTAGATAAGACTGGAAAAGTTGGGTGACAACATTGTGGAGGGCCTTAAATACCAAGATTAAAAGTCTGACTTTTTGCTTAGCCAGCAATAGGGAGCCTTTGAAGGTTTTCTGTTTATTTTTTTTTTTCAACACAAGAGTGACATGACCAGATCAATTTGGGGAAAAACAAAAAAACAAAAAACAAAAAACAAAATTAGCTTTACATCGTAATCACAGTCTAACTAACCTTCACCAAGGAGATGTCATAAGATAGTGAGGATAGATCGGTTCATTTCTACCTGCCTTGTGCCTGGAAAGCTAACATCACAAATTACTCACCTTGAAAATTTTGGGTCAGTCATAACATCTTTGAATAGGAAAACAAGAACAAAATGTATGTTACTAATTGCCTATGGGAAATTCTTTAGAAACTGACATCCCTTTGGGATTCTCTGTCTATCTTGGGTCATGAAGGAATCTGGAATGATCCTGGCTGCCTACTAGCCCTGAAATGAAGAAACTAAATTGTTGGTGACCACATGCTTGACATCATCACAAATGAATCGATCCTTCCCATTAAAGGAAACTAAAGGAGAGGGATATTTTGCTTGGCCATTGTATTCCCAAACCAAGATCAATAGACCTCCTTGCAGCCACAACACATCACAGCCACAGAGAGGACCAGACACTTGGTATGTGAACACAGCTCAAATACCACTCCCTCAAGATTCCATCATAAAAATAATAAAACTTGGGAGGAAGTGAGATTGGGAAACTAATACAAGTGGAAGACTTGAGACATCCTCCTATTTGTTTTTCTTTTGTTTCTAGGCCTCAAGCCAGGAAGGCTCTCTTCCCTATGGTTGCCTGGTTACCACCAGAGAACCTTGCCATGGTAACATCTGGAATAAAGGTGGGTGTGCAGAGAGCCAGGGCCAACTCAACTTGAGCAGTATCAGTGAAAGGAAGGAAAATAGAACCCTTTTGTTGTTGTTCTTTCAATTATTGCCCAAACTTGAGGACAAAGGAAGGAAATATTTAAGATAAACAATAAATATGTAAAAAGGAGTTTTTTTCTTTTTTTAAAGGGATTTAGTGCTCTTATAACTCATTAGCATGGCCAAGGAGTAAAAGGTATTTGGGGAGAGCCATGGTTAATATAGTCATTTATCCAATCTGAACCAGAAAGTAGATGACATGGCAATGACTAAATTATCTATTCATTTTGGTATCTGCTCTGAAATTAGTTTGGTTCCAAGCAATAGGAACAATCTCTGTATGACAGAAAAGCTAGGGCATTGTCTTAGGCAGGGACAGAGCAAGGGTTATGAAGCGTGCTGATTTCTGAGACCTTTGATCCTAACTTTCTATTGATCCTGTGGCTTTCTACTGCCTGAAGAGGAAAGGCAGTTGTGGGGTAAGAGAACATATACTGGATCTGAAGTCAGAATCTGGATCTTGGTTTTGCCATTCCCTTCCTATGTGACCTTGGACAAGTCCGGATATATCTCTGGGCCTCAGTTTCTATATCTATAAAGGAAGGAGGTGGGATTAGATGATCTCTAGGGGCCCTTTCCATTTACATTATCTGATCCTATCTCTCTGTCTCTTCTGCCTGACATTCAAGTCCCTTGGATGAGATAACTTCTAAGATTCTTTATGTCCTAAGTTTATAATCCTAAAATCCCTCCTTAATTTGATAGCATTCTACCTTTCTAGTCATATCTTATATTATGCCTTAAAATAATTAAACTACATGAGGGAGTATATCATAGTGGATAGAAAACTGCATTTTGAATAAGAAAGACATGGAGATATGAATCCTTCCTTACTAGCCATGTGACCTTGGGCAAGTCACCTAACTTCCACAATGCATCATTTATAATAAAAGAATATTGGATCTGATGATCTAAGACTCTTTGACCCCCATACCCATACTGTATTTTCCTATTTCCATGTTTTTGCTTATTTTGTCCCCTAGGCCAGGTTGGTTCATTCTTTCCAGCTCAGTTGTACTCCTATATTCTAAAGTCCTCCTCTCATGTCTCTTCATGGTATAAATTTAACACTAGGATTGAGAGAGTTATGGTGATAGAATTATGGGATTCATGCTAGAGCCCTAAAAGAAAAAGACCATGTCTTTGGGACTTGTACCCCAAGGCACCTAAATCCAGATCTCTGTCTTTTGCAAGAGGTGACAGGACCATCTCAGTCAATAATCCTTTTAACAGCCTTTTCACTGTAGCTCTCTAGCCACTTAATTCTTTCCATTTTCTGTATCTGGCCCCACCCCCAAGCTGCTAGCCACTCCTTAATACCATCCAGATCTTCCCACAGTCTTTCTGTTTAAAACTATCAGTCCCATCCTCAACAAACTAAAGATTCTTACAATCCCTTCCTCTTCTATAGGTGATACAATAAACCTTGTCTCTGACTGAAAAAAAAGTTGAATTCTCTCAAGGCAGACATTCTGTATTTCAGAGTTCCTAGCACCCCTAGAACACAACAGAATCACCGAGACTTTTCTAGGAAAATACAAAAGCTGTACTGGGTTCTTCTAAACTGGAAAGTTTTCAAATAAAGGCCCAGTAATGGACTATTTGCTTTGGGTCCAAGAATCAGCTTATTTTAGCTCAGACAGGATTAACACCAGATTAGCTACAGAGCCAAAATCTGTCTTCTCCATTTTGCCTCTTGTTTCCTTTAGCCTGGGTCTCCCTATTTTACCCAGGCTTGAAGTGTAGCAGTCATTAGTAGACTTGAGTCCACTATCAGCTTAGGTCTCCTTAGGTGAGTTGGTTCCCTAACACCTCCTCCACCTCACCCCCCCCACCTCACCCCCCCAAAAAAAAAACCCACCCCTTCCTTGGGAACTCACCATGGCATTAATCTTAGTACACACAGCTGATTGGCTTTTGTTCTATTAAAGCTCAGGACTCCCAAGCTCAAGTAGTTCACTCACAGTAGCAATGGTAACAAAAGTGAGCCATCACACTTGGCTCTATTAGCAACTCTTAAAGACTGTTTACTAAATTATAGAGCAGTCTCAATTTTCATCAGTGGAGAGAATGCTCACAGGGTAAAATTATAGATCCATCAAGTGGTGACTTATAACAGAAATGGCCAGAAGATGGGAAAGAGATTGGGAGAAAAGGTTTATAATTTGTAATGCATTTCTTCAGCTAGAACTAGAATTAGGGTCAGAGAAACTCTAAATTTGCCAAACACTATTGCAACAATGATGTTTCATTTGATCCCTAGGACAGCCCTGTGAGGTATGCAGGATAAGGATTATTAATCCTCTTTTACAGGTGAGGAAACTAAGGAGACAGTGCTGAGACAAAGGCCTAGAACTTCAGACTCCCAGGCATTGTTTATTTTTATTGAATCTCACCTCCTACTCAGTAGCAGTCTGGGCCACTCTGACCAGTGACTGAACATTGATTGTCCTGTTGCATTAGGCAGAGAATATGGTTGTAAGAGACAGGAGAACCTTGCTCCTCCTAGAGGTAGCTCTTTGGTCAGACACCCACACAAAACTCATCACTCATTTTAGGTTAAAATTTATCTGTCCCACTCAGACCATTTACTGTTATATCACTGTTGATCAGGAAAATTTATCTCAAAAATGCTAAATCATGAGCTTGGCTTTAGAAAACTTGACATGAATAAATGAATTATACAATCCTATGGGCTTCTTCTGGATCTTGACATAGACCCTAGTCCCATTAGAAGCCTTGGAGTCACAAATGATTGAGAAGTGGAAGAGACCTTAGAACATAAAATATTAGAACTTGAAGGAACCTTGGGATATAGAATGTCAGAGTTAGGAGAGACATTAGAAGAATAACAGAAGGATTGGCCAGTGAGGCCCAGTCCTGGGAATATGTACATTTGAAGAGCATTCTTTTAGAAGTATGTAATAACATGGAACGGAGGGGTCCATCTCCCCACTTCAGTGCATACACAAATAAATTTTCTTGGTGAATGATTCCTGCCCATTAAATGAGTGTTAAAGAAAAAGCCTCTGGGTTAGCTGTTGAGCCAAAACAGAAAGAGAATGCAAAGGAACCCAGTGGAGAAATTCTGACTCTCTCCTTCCCCTCCTAATGTTTAACAACAACTCCTTGAGCTCTGAAGGGCTGGTGGGGCTGGGGGTGGGGGATGGGAGATGGGGGAGCCCATGAGCACGTAGCCTCCTAGGCTACCCTGTATCTAGGATCTGACACTGCCATGTGGTCTGTGAAGTATGTGGTTGTTGCTTCTGTCCCTGTTATGTCTATTATTTCTTGATCTGAGATGAAAGAAGATTGGAGATGGAAAGACCTGGTAATCTTCAAAAGGTTGGAAAAGCCAGCCTGAGGAGCAACCAGTGGGAGTCAGCCCAGCAATGAATCAATCCAGCAGCTGAGACACCACGTCCTTCAGGCAGGAAGTAATTTTGTCTATTGACGATCCTGCATTTTGGAAGTGAACTTTGTGGAGCAATGCTTTGTAGCAACTGCTTTATGTTTGAGTTCATTCTCCCCAGGGACAGAAGTGGGTAGAGGGAAGATTGTGTCCCAGTTTAGTTTGAGATTTCAGTTCTTACTGTCTTTTTTGTAAATAGCCCTTTGTAAAAGCTGATTGATGTTAACTGGTTAAGATTGTTGGTGGGGCACTAAACAGTGGCATTTACGATACAAAGGAGAAATCAATTGGCACTGGTAGTACTATTGTGAAGAGTACACTGTAATGGGATTTTAACTGACGATATTAGAAAGATACTCACATGGCTTAGGGGTAGCCCTGGAGGGGGAGACATAGCTGCCCTCTGGTGATATGACTTGCTAGGATAAGGTATTGGCTAATAACTCCTGTGGTACAGATGTTGTTCTTCCTTCATTCTTGAAGAGGACCAATGACATCTTGAGGGTGTTGTCTTGACCTGCATGTGAATTGAATTTAAGTGAAGCAAAGCTTCACAAAGTCAGCAGCCTCACTCTCTCCTCAAGAATCATCAAAGTCCAGGGGTGGCTGGGTGGCACAGTGAGTAAGAGCACCAGCGGGAAGTCAGCATGACCCAGGATCAGGTCCAGCCTCAGAAAATGAGCACCCACACATAAATAATGACTGGCTATGTAACCTTGAGCAAGTTACTTAACCCCAATTGCTTGAAAGAAAGAAAGAAGGAAGGAAGGAAAGAATTATCAAAGTCCAGTAGTAAGACAAAGGTCAAGAATGCTGGTGATGACCCAGGGATGCGGTGGATGACCTTGGCCTTTCTAAATTAAGGTCTTTACCAGTCTCAGTTTATCTGAGGCAATACCCATTTAATGACTAGGTAAGAATTAAGACAAAGGATCAATCAATTTACCATCACAAAGATATCAATATGGGAGGCAAAGTCACTCAGAGATTCCCACTAGGACAGAAAATAGTTGCTATTTACACTCATTCTGAGCCACCAAAGTCTAAAAGATAAGCCATAGAAGCTTATGTTAGGGCTATTACTGACCATTCAATGAAAGTCATAGTGATTTGGGTTTAAAAGTATAATCAAGTAACTCCATTTAAAACACAAGTGACTTTCTTAAAACCTGTTTTTTCAGAGCTATATTTCAAGAAATCAAAAATGAAAACTACACAGAATAAAAATAAATTGTCCCAACTTTTTGAAAAAAAAATATTAAGAAGAAAGAAGATGAGGAGGAAGAAGAAATGGCAGCATTCTACAGCTTCTGTTCCATTTCTATCTCTGACATTTTCAGAGATAGAAAGTGTTGTGGTCAAGGAGTTTAGGAACCCCAAAATGCAAGGATACAGTGTGGGGGTCTGCCTTGAAAGAATTTAACCACTCAAATCTTCTTTCAGTCCAAGTAGCAAGTTTATTGTAATACCAATAGAAACAGTCCAGACTCCTAGTAAGTTTGTGCTACTTATGACAGGTAAGATTTTAAGAATCTGAGCATTTGATAAGGATAAAATTGGTACTTTTATAGAGAAAGACTATGGGAAGATCTAGATGGGATCTAGAAGAGATGAGTAGCTTAAGGTAGGCCAGGTGCAGACAATGAGGGCCATAATGAAAGGACAGTTACAAGGATTATTGACTAGGATGGCCTGGGTGCCTCAGGTTGCATAGGGTACGGGGACCCCAAAAATCCCCTACCCCAAAATTAAAAGTCAGAGGTGTCTTGAGTTATGAACAGGAAGTTTTTATTTAGTTCTCAGGAGGAGAGGCCATCCCTTCCACCAGTATGGACCAGTGGAATGGGACTTGTTACAAAAGATAAAATGATATTATATACCTTAGCATCCCCTCCCATCACTATCCCTCATTCTCATTGATTGGCTGGGAGGCAGGCTTACAGTCTGGGTGCAAAAATAGACAAAGAACCGGGAAACAGGATATAGCCAATTCAGATGTTCACATCCCTATTTGGCAAATGCTAAAACAAGTGAGAAGGAAGGATCCTGAGTTGTGTAATTTCATAAGAAACCAGGATTTAGGTCTGTCCACTCTCATAAAAGTCTATCTCTGGTTTTGAGATAGTTTCTCTCTTTCTATTTCTCCAATCTGAGGAAGCTTCACAAAAGGGTGTATTCCACTCAAAGTAAATGCCAGATATCTGGGTTCAGTGGCTTTGGGGTAGAGGTCCCACAGACATGGTCTTTTCCTTTTAGGGGTCCAGTATGAATCCCATGCCTCTTCAGAAGGGACCTTAGAGATCATGAAGTCTAACACAAATTAGAAATATTTATAAAGATTTTTATAGTTTCCAAATAAACAGGACATTAATGACATTCCACTATTTCCATGAATTCTTCCTTTGAAAGGAGTCTGACTTTTTTTTCCTTTTTTGAAGGGGGGAAGGCAGAGAAATTGGGGTTAAGTGACTTGCATAAGGTCACATGGCTAGGAAGTGTTAAGTGTCTGAGGCTGGATTTGAACTCAGGTACTCCTGACTCCAGGGCTGGTGCTCTATTTGATGAGGTATGGACCCTGAGAGCCCCCTTGAGCTCTCCTTGAGTCCTTGAGGTACAGGCTCTGTGAACCTCCCTTGGACTCCTGATTAAATTGTCTCATTTGATGAGGCATTTGCATGAGGCAATAAGCCTTACATTGTGGCTGGGCTCAGGCCTATAGCCTAGTTACTAACTGCTAACTACTAGCCTAGCCCTCCACTGTTCATTCACTTCCCACTCCTGAGCCTATCAAAATACCAGTACACCCTTAAACTGGCCTAGCCCACCACTGTCTGTAGCCTCCAGCTACTTCCCACCCTTAATCACTCTTTGACCTCATTAACTCCTCCTGAAAACCCTCCCCACACTCCTTCTCTAGACCACCCCTAGATTCTTCCCACAACCTTCTGTATATAAGACCCCATCTCACACCATGTGGTGTGAGAGTCCCATAGAAGAGTGAGAGCACAATAAAATGACCTAGCACAGACTTGTTTAATGCAAGTGAACTTTTAATAAAGTTTACTTTTCTTTGGCTTAGAAGACACGAGTGGAATTCATTTGGCAGGACCCCCAGCAGGTTGGTATTTTAGGGTCTCCAGAGCAACCCTAACCCTCTTAGTGGGTAACCTCTTCATATTCACTGCACCACCTAGCCACCCCAGGATCTTGAGAAATGATTCACCCAGGGTCATAGATAGAAGCACTAGATAGAGAGTATAGTATATACTCAGAATAGATACTGAGATAGAAAGTACTAGAGCTAGAATTTGAACCCAGGCTCTCTGACTCCAGAGGTTGCATTATTCCCCTTATGATAAACTCGGGTTTTAAAGTCAGGTTCCACTCATACCTTTCCACTCCACTTCCCACTTCATACTCCAACCTCTTCATTTCTGAATGGCCAGCTAGCTTCAGATATTGTTATTCCCATTTTAGGAAGAACTTAGATGAGGTAGGAAGCTTAATAAAGTCAACTTTATTAAAAGGATCACCAATTAATAACAAAGCTGTATGCAAAGACTGGACTCTGACCTTCCTGCCATGATCAAGCCCTGGGGAGGTGAAGGCTAGTCACAGTGGAATCTGGAGACTATTTTTGAGAAGGGCAGACTTTTTGACTCCTGAATCAGCTCCTTAAAACACTTCATTCATGCCTACCATTTTTCTTTCTTTCCTTCCTTCCTTCCTTCCTTCCTTCCTTTCTTTCTTTCTTTCTTTCTTTCTTTCTTTCTTTCTTTCTTTCTTTCTTTCTTTCTTTTTCTTTCTTTCTTCTTCCTCTCTCTCTCTCTCTCTCTCTCTCTCTCTCTCTCTCTCTCTCTCTCTCTCTCTCTTTCTCTCTCTCTCTTCCTTTCCTTCTTTCCTGGCTTCACTGCATGAAGCATGTGCCTTTTAACATGGCTCGGGATTTCCCAACCCCTAATGCTGACTCATAATTCACTCAGTGAATGTCATAACAAGTTCAGATTATGAAGTTTGTCTGTGAGGAAAAATCTGTTTGAGTGTCCACAGGCACTTGGGACATTCCATAGAGCTTAATGTTTACAGGGTTGTTATGAAAAAAGAAGGAAGGAAGGAAGGAAGGAAGAAAGAAAGAAAGAAAGAAAGAAAGAAAGAAAGAAAGAAAGAAAGAAAGAAAGAAAGAAAGAAAGAAAGAAAGAAAGAAAGAAAGAAAGAAAGATGAAAGGGAGAAGGAAGGAGAGAGAGAGCAGGAGAGGAAAATGTGAGGCAGTGAAAGGAACACTGATAATGCTGTCATAAGATCCTACATTTAGAGTTAAAAAGGACCTCAGAGGTCATCTAGTCCAACTCTTTCTCTTGAAAGATGAGGAAACTGAGACCCAATGAGCTGAAGTGCCTTGCCATGCATCACTCCACTAGTAA
Organism: Gymnobelideus leadbeateri; assembly: GCA_011680675.1. NCBI lineage: Eukaryota > Metazoa > Chordata > Mammalia > Diprotodontia > Petauridae > Gymnobelideus > Gymnobelideus leadbeateri. The sequence goes on along the minus strand of WOXC01005843.1, from coordinate 72,053 downwards.
GAGTGTGAGGCAGGATTTGAACTTACAATTTTTTCACTACAATGCCAGCATTTCATTCACCACACTATACTGCTACTTACTGATATCAGAAGATCTGGCTTCACAACCCAGCTGTATGATGTCACTTCAGCTCACTGGGTCTTAGGCTCCCCATATGCTGAATGATCTTTAAGTTTCCTTCTAGCTCTGAAATTCAGTCACTTTATAGAATAAGGAACAGTGAAGTTTGGAATAAGCAGGTTCAATGCCCCACAGGCTAAGTGATCACATCAAAGGTATATTATCAATGTGTTTGGGGGAGTGGGGCAGGGATCATCTTGTGAAGGAAGGAAGCAGCTGAGCTTAGAAATGTCAATGAATCCATGGCTAACTCAGCATAGGCATACCCTTTGCCAAAGCAAATCTCTCACACACACACTCAACACACACAAACCTTCTCATCCCTACACATGTTGAGCTTAAAGAAGCGAGACAGAATATCCCCGAGATTGAAATTTGGAAGTGGATTTTATTATTACCACAGGACTGCCAGGGTTACATGGTTACCCAAATCAGGCAGTACTGGCATGGACAATGTGCTGATTTTTAAAGAGATTCAATAGCCAAGTTATGTAAGCTGAAACTACAATCAGTGATTGGTCAGTGTACATTTGAATTTCCCACGAGCAGGAAGTGTACCCTAGGCTGAAACTCACGCCCATGGATCAACTGGGGAGGGGAAGGGTGGAGTTGTGCTCTACACACACATCTATAGGCTTCTAGCTACCTATAGCACTGGGTGCTGCTTCTTCTGGTTTTCCTAAGAGAAATAGTCATAGTAATGATTTTTTTTAAAGGCCCATTAACTAGAACTAATATTTTGGAATGCTGTAATAAATTTCATGCCTTCTTTCTTTGTTGCCTTTCTTCTAAAATGTTTAGTAGATGTTTTAACTGTAATGTGGAGGTCATGGTTCTAGAGTTGGAAGGGACCTTAGAGACCATCTAACCAAATCACGTAATTTTATCAATTATGAAACTGAAGCCCAGACAGCTTTAAATTAATTGCCAAAAGTCACACAGATTCTGCCAGATATGGAACATGAGCCCAGTTCCTCTGATTGCACAACTAAATTTCTTATACCTATACCACACTAGAAGTTCATATGTCCCACAGGGTATTTTATTACTTCATTCAGCAAACATTTATTAAAGTACCTACACTATACAGAACACTAAACTATGTATTAGGGTAGATATAAGCTTTGGTGAAGATATAGATCCTCCCCTCCACAAGCATATGATTAAGGAGAAGACATCAATGTATAGAGCTATGATATATATCACATAAATTTTCAGCTTCAAATTTTCTCTGCTCATCCCTCCCATTCATAAACATATGCAGTCAAGCAAAACAAATCCTGTCACTGGTCATGTAAAAAAAAAAGTTTCAATCTACTCTCTCAGTTCACTAAGTCCAATTTACTCTAAGTTCACTGAGTCTCTATCTGGAGGTGGGCAGCATATTTAATCATGAGTCCTCTAGAACTATGGTTGGCCATTGTGTTGATCAGAGTCCCTAACTTTTTCAAATTTGTTTGTTTTTACAATATCGTTGTTATTGCATAAATTGTTCTCCTGGTTCTATTCACTTCAGTTTGCATTACTTCATACAAGTCTTCCCAGGTTTCTCTGAAACCATCCCCTTCATTTCTCATAGCATAAGAGTATTCCAGAACATTTACATACCATAACTTTCTTAACTATTCTTCAGTTGGTGGGTACCCCTTCAGTTACCAATTTTTTACCATTAGAAAAATAGTTGCTATAAATATTTTATATATGAGTCTTTTTCAGGATGAGGAGTAGTTGTTGTTGGTCCTTAGCTACACTTGAATTGCTTGGACAAACTAGTTCTTTTCCCCTAAGCTAAGGATGAAAACCCTTCTTTTAATTGCTCCTCTTTGCCATTTAGATTAGTCCTCAACCTCACTCTAAGTCACCAAAACCCAAACAATGAGTCAGTGAGGCTCACTGAAGAGGACAGATGATATCAGGAGGGTGAGGTCCTGATTTACAAGTAAATTGGATTTTAGTGAGGCTGGGCAGTACAAAGTCATCAGCCTCACTCTCCTCCAAAGTCATTCAGAGTCCAGAGGCTAGGCATAGGTCAGGATGACTGAGAATTGGCACCAGATGCTGTGGGAAACCTTGGTCTTTTTAAGCTGAGGTCTTTCCCAGGTCTCAGTTTGTCTGAAGCTATATCCATTCAGTGATTAAAGGAAAGGTAAAAATTGAGGCAAAAGATGACCTGGTTTGCTTTCTCAAAAGAATCATTCTGGGAGGGGAAGACGCATAGGGTTTCTGGTCAGAACAGAAACAATTGCTATTTAAGTTAAACTCTGGAAAACCAGGCTTTGATAAAGCCCATTGGGATTCAAGTAGAGATATTTGACTATGCCTTTAAACACAAATCACTATGGCTCTCACTAATTGGCCAATAATAGGCACCAGCCCAAGACTCACTGGCTCATTGTTTGAGTTTTGATGGCTCAGAGTGAGGTTGAGGACTAATCTAAATGGCAAGGAACAAATAAAAGAAGGGTCCTCTTCCTTAGCCTAGGGGAAGAGAATTAGGTTCTCCAAGCAATTCAAGTGTAGCCCTAAAGCAGAAGGAGTGGTAGAACCAAAGATTTAAAACCATAGCCTTGGAGGTCATCTAGTCTACCCTTGACCCCCTTTGACAAATGAAAAAATGGAGGTCAAGAAGGATTAAGTGACTTCCCTAATTTTACATAGCTAGGAAGTAGTGAAACTGGTTTTGAACCAAGTCCTCTGATCAGGTTCAATGGGCCTCTACCCCAATAGCTCTCATATATGCTTTGGATAACTCCCCTAATAAGGGAATAAGAAAACTTTCAGGGAAAGGGATCTGGGTCATTGTTATTGTTCAGTTGTTTTCAGTCTTCCAACTCTTTGTGACCCCATTTGTTGTTTTTTGTTTTGCTTTGTTTTGTTTTTTTGGCAAAGATACTGGAGTGGTTTGCTATTTCCTTTTCCAGCTCTTCTTACAGATGAGGAGGCTGAGGCAAACAGACTCAGTTACAAATGTGGCCCCTCTTTTCTCCTTATGGTACTGATAGGGTACAGGCTCTGGGAACCTTCTTGAACTCTCCTTGAATCTTTCCACTCCATCTGGCCTTTGCCTGAGCCTATAAGCCTTTCATTATCCTCAAGCTCAATTCTCTGTTACCCTAAAGGTAGCCTAGCCCTCCATTGTCTGTTATCTCAGGACGACCTTCAGTTACTTCCCACCCTAGATCCTATCTAAGACCCCATTCTCTTGGTTCCTGACCTCTAGTCACCCCAGCCTACTCACCACTCCCATCAAGATCCTCCCCCTAGACCTCACCTCCAGTCACCCCAGACTACTTGGCCAACCCTAGATCACTCCCACAGCCTTTCTGTATATAAGATCCATCTTTCCCTCTATTAAGGTCCTCAAATTCAATCTGATCTGCTTACATTATTGTTACAAATGATCAAGATTCCTTAAGAGTCTAGCCAATGCTGAGATTTCTTAAGAGTCTGGCCAGTATGGCAGATTTTTAATAAACTCTGTTTTTTTCTTTGGCTGAAAGAAAGCTTAGGTAGAATTTATTTGGACAGGACCCATGTGTCACTATTTCAGGGTCCCAGTACCCCTAAACTTCAACAGTACTTTCATATACATGTCCCCCAATAGGTAGGAGGGACTAAGGAGGTGGGAGAACTCTCCTGTACCATACAGGAAACAAATTATTTTTATTCACAAGCTGAACAAGCTATTAAAACTTAGGTTTAGAAACCATGTCCTAGCTGCCAGATTATTTAAGGTGACCTGAATTACATACACAATGTTGCAAGGACATACCTAACAAGAGGGGCAGTGGGATGGTGATGAATCTTCAACAGAAGCTGTTCCAAAAGAAAGCAGCTGGGGTTGGGGTCATTTTTAGAACATGAATAAACTTAAGAAGCTGAGAGTTACTCTGGCAGAGGTGGTTCTTCAGAACCACAGAGGCCTTGACCTTCTTAAACAGGGTGGCCTGTGTGCAGTCCTTGGTGAGGCTTGTTGCTTCTATGCAAATAACTCTGGAGTGGTGAGGGAGAGTCTGAAGTTGGTACGCCAGAATATTGCTAATAGACAGAGGGGGCTGGAAAATTCTGAGAATGGGTACCAGTCCCTGTTCCCTTGGAACATCCCCCTAACTCACTAAATTGATATCAGCCTTGGTATTAGTATTGGTATTAGCCTCTCCTCCTCCTGATCATAGCCCTAATTGTAGAACCCTATCTCATTAATTGCTTTCTACAATTTGTCAAATCCCGTGTTAACTCCATTAATGTTAATTATCAGGGACCCCCCCCCCCGCCCCAGCCACCATCCTTTAGGAACAGAATTGGGTAATCTAGATGTGACCCCAGCCATGTCAAAGGTTTGACATACCTACAAGGAAGAGTAGGGAATGTTGGACACTACTCCACTTCCCTTCATTGATTTGTAAAGCAGGCAACTCAACCTTCCCTTTCCTTCATTGATTTGTAAAGCAGAGAACTCCACCTTCCTCTCCCTTAATTGATCTATAAACAGGCAGGACCCCTGCCTCTTGCTTTCCCCTGATTGATCTGTGGGTGGGAGTCCCAGCCTAGGGTTTCAGGCTGGTGGAAAATTCAAATGTATACTGACCAATCACTGATTGTAGTTTCAAATGTACACTGATCAATCACTGTAGTTTCAGCTTACATCACTGTAATTTCAGCTTAAGTAACCTGGCTATGGGACCTCTATAAAACCTGCACAACGTTTGTGCCAAAGCACTGTCTGATTTGGGCATGTACCCCGACAGTCCCATAGTAATAAAATCCACTTTTTAAATTAAAAAAAAGAAGAAGAAGAAGAAGCCAAGAGTTAGCAGGGGAGCCACTGGAACATACAGTAAGCCATCCCAAGCAGGATGGTTGGATTTAGAGTGAGGAAGGACCTAATAGTTTCAACCATGTCACTACCACCCACCTACTCAATAAACTCTAATGGTCCCCTATCGTCTCTAAGTTCAAATATAAAATCCTCTGTTAGCATTCAAAGGCCTTCATAGCCTCCCTGCCCCTTCCCCATATATGCATTTCCAGTATTCTTATACCTTACACACACACACACACACACACACACACACACACACACACACACACACACATACACACTGTTCTCTTAGATCCAGTGACACTGATCTGCTTGCTTTTCCTCTTTTCAGATTCCTGGAATTCTCACTAGCTCTTTCCCATGTCTGGGGTGCTCTCTTTCCTCATCTCTACCTCCAAGCTTCCCTGGCTTCCATCAAATTCTGGGCAAAATTCTACTTTCTATAGGAAACCTTTCCTAACCCCTCTTAATTCTCATGCCTTCCCTTTGCTGATTATCTCCAATTTATCTTGTCTATAGCTCATTAACATGTTGTCTCCTCTGTTATATTGTGAACTTCTCAAGAGCAAGGACTATCTTTTACCTTTCTTTACGTCCCCAGCATTTAGCACAGCATTTGGCACATAGTGGGTGCCAACTCATTGACTTACTAGACTTTAAGGCTGTATAATGAATGAATGTTAGTTCTGAGTCCCATTGTGAAGATCTGCTTGACTCTATTATATACAATTCAGAGAGCGCCTATGTATAACATGATAAATCTAAGGCTGGAAGGACCCCCAGAAGCTATGAGGTCCAATCTCTTAATTTTACAGATTAAGAAACTGAGGTCCCCATATGCTGAGTGACTGGTCCAGGATTACTAGTATTAAGATTGAGAAGAGTTGGAGCTCTTTTCGCATACTACCACCTCAGTGATGTTGGGCACATCAACATTTTGGACCTATGGCTCCTTCTTTGAATAGGGCTGAGATGAGACATTCTCTAGGATCTCTTCTAGCTGTAAACCAGCCATCTCAAAAACTTTAGAGAAAAAGTGCTAGTCTCATTTTGATGAAGCTCACTGTGAAAATCCTAATGAAGCAAACCTCAAACCAAGTGCAACTCAGACAGGACAGAAACGGCATATTCAATCAGAGTGAATCTACTACACTTGGACTAAGTGTCTAGAGGAACTCAGACCAAGTCTTGGACACAGTTGGACTGTTTCCACACTTTGGGGAGAAACCATGTAAAATATAGTGGTACTAGAAAATTCTCGTTGATTTAAATGGTTCACGGTGCCCTTGGTTACAAAGCCAAATTCCAGGAAGGATTAACCTACCACACACTGTTTGAGCTCATAGAGGGAAGAAGAAAAGGCAAGGAAGAGAATCATTTGAGAACACCAGGCAGCTGCAATACTGCCTATCTACATCTCCAGTGTAAGAGATGCAATGGTTCTATTTTAAAATAAACTGATACTTAGGCACACAAAAAGTTTGTGGTTCACATTAACTTTGTGGCTTCTCAGCTGAGTGTCTTTATTTTTCTCTGTGTGTGTTTTTTTGTTTTTTATCATAAGAATAGAATGGTTTGAGAAGCCAGGCTCCTGGGGCAATCATAGACAAAAATGACTAAGAATGGCCATTCAGATCTCTGCCAGTTGGCATAGAACACCGAGGACAGCTGAGCGGATTGTGCTCAGTTCACAACCAGGATCCAAACTGTGTTAACAAAACAAAATATCATTCTGCCCCTCCTCCTCACCTGACTTACCTTAATCCTAAAGCAATGACTTGTAGAGCCCAATATGACTGACCTACATACTTCTACTGGAGTAGAAGAATAGTAGTGAAGCCATCAAGTCCTATATCATTACAGTTAGGGCAACCTTAGAGATCACCTAGTCAATCCTCATTGCACAATTGAGGAAACTGAAGCAGAACAAAGGGAAGTGACTAATACAATCTCAGGTAGTAAATATTAGAACTGGGATCTGAAATCAGGTCTTTTGATTTCAAATCCAGCTCTCTTTACATAGCAGTCATTAAACCAACAGAAGTCATGGTAGATAATCTTGCCCTTTAGTCAAAGCAACTCCATAAAAATGGAGTCTTGATTAAATGTGGTATATATTCAACAATCATGTTTTCTATCTCATTGGCCTATGGATAATTCAACCTCCAGGATGTTTGAGTGAGGTTGCACATGGGCTAGAATGATCCATTTTAAGATAGCGCAGTCAGTCAGAAGACATTTATTAGGTACCTGCTATGGAAAGGCAATAGGGATACAAAGAAAAGCAAAAATTAGTCCCTGTTCTCAAGGATCATAGGGAAGACAATATGCAAACAATGATGTATAAACAAGATTTATACAGGATATATATGAAATAATCAATAGAAGGAAGGCACAAGCATTAAGGGGGTACCAGGAATGATTTCTTGCAGAGCATAGGTTTTTATTTTATTTTGTTTTTGTCTTTTTTTTAGGGCAACTAGGGTTAAGTGACTTGCCCAAGGTCACACAACTAGTAAGTGTTAGGTGTCTGAGGCCAAATTTGAACTCAGATCCTCCTGACTCCAGGGCCAGTGCTCTATTCACTGCACAACCTAGCCGCCCCAGGAGTATAGGATTTTAGCTGAGACTTGAAGGAAGTAAGGGAAGCCACACGATATAAATTAGGATAGAGAGGTCAGTCAGGTTAAAATCCTATGTGATCATGGGTAGGCCACTTACCTTCCTTCTACTCCACCATACCTGGAATGCTTGACCTTTTACCTCTGCCTCTAACCTTACCTTAAGGCTCTGTTCAGGTGGTACCTCCTAAAGAAGCCCTTCCTCATTCACCTTGTTATTATTTTCTACCTCCTCTGATTATTTTATGTTTGTTTTTTCTGTTTACAAGTCAATCTCCTTTTGGACAGAAAATTTTTTTCAATTTTCTCTTTCTATCCCCAGGACCTGGCATGGTGTCTTGCACATTATTATAGATGCAGAGCTGGAAGGAATGTTAAAAGTCATTTAATCTAATTACCTCATTTTACAGGTGAGGAAATTGAGGTCTAGGTTAAGTTACTTGCCCATGATCATCCTTAGTAATATACGTGTCTGAGGTAGGATTTGAACCTATACTAGACATTATGTAAGCTTTTATCCCTGATATCACGCCAGAAAATGACTCTCTGTGATTTTCACCCAGTGATCCTGATGCTGTCCTTTGTTCAGTTAAAAAAAGGGAGGGGAAAAGAAACAGAGCAGATATACCTATGATGCCATGTGGTTAATAACTCTCTATAAATATGAGACAACTTGTCTGCACTGGGCAATTTTAAAAATCAGAATAAAACCTGGACCTAGACACTGAAGTCCAAAGAAATTATTCTTGAACAGCTGAGTGCAAGGGTTTCCCTACTAAATGTAGATTATGATTCAGAGGCCATATCTAAGTCTTTGGGATGGGGCTCTTAGCTTCTCAGTAAAAGCCACAATAAAACCTAAATAAGGTAGAATTCTCAAATAATGGTGAATTCAGCTGAATTATTTTCATTTTTGAATCCGGAAGTTTTTCTAAAATGTCAGAGTTTGCTCTCCTGACCTATTTAGGCAAGAGGAAGTCTAGAATGGTTAAAGAAAAAGGAGAAAGTAGTAAATGGTCTAGTCTAAATTTTCCCCTAATTAGCTATTTGACTTTGGGCAAGGCACCACGTCTCTAGGACTCAATTTTACCACATATAAAGTGAGTGAGTTCACTGCATCATAGAATTTTAGAATTGGAAGGGATATCAATGGATATCAAGTCCAATCCATTCCTGCAAAGGAGCCCCCACCATAACCTTAGCTAACAAGCTGTCATTTGTTCTCTGCTTTAGGCTCTCTAATGAGAAAGAACTCCTCAGCTCCAGAAGCAGCCCCATTCCACTTTTGGACAGTTTGGATCTTTAGGAAGACTTTATGGTTTGTTGATATATTTGCTTTTATCCCTGACATCGAGTCTAAAAATGACTCTCTTGGGTGATTTTTACCCAATGATCCTGATGCTGTGAAACAGAATGGGGTGAAACAGAATGGATCCAATAGCCCTCCTCCATAGCTTCTCCAATGATTGAAAACAGATATCAGCTTCTACCTGAGCCTTCTTTCATCCTGGTTAAACATCCATAACTTCAAGTGTTTCATATGTGACATGAATTCGTGGCCTTTCACTAGCCTGGTTGGGTTATGTGATTCACAGTTTTCTATGGATCTGGGAGGACTCTTGTGCAAATATAAACAAAACTTCAAAAAATGTGCTGGAGGCTTCTGCTAGGCCACAGGATCACCATCCTGAAAATTGATTCTCATCATTAAGGACTGAGAAGGTAAAGGAAATTCAGTATGAAGATGGACTGATCTAGAGACCTCCTATAGAAGATGCACTTTTATTTCTTCCTTCTGTCTGGATATGTATTTATTTTCTTGGGGTTTGTCACTTTCTTCCTAATAGCTGAGAACACATGCATGCATGCATGCATGCATACACACACACACACACACACACACACACACACACACACACACCAGCTTCCAGAACATTAAGGACTAGGGATAAGGACTGTTGAACTAAAACAATGTTTGAATGTCATTTTCAAATGGTGGAACTGTGTGCTTTTTTCAGCTAGAAATTCCTATATCCTTTACCTTCATTAATTCAACAATAATTTAATGGGAACTTAATATTTTTAAGGAGCTTGGTACCTGGTGCTATTCCTAGTCCACACCATCCTCAGTTTCCTCATTAAATAAAAGAGTTAGATAAGATGATCTCCAATGTTCCTTGACACAATTGAAAGCATCAGCTCTGGAATCAAAGGGCCTAGGTTTACATCCTGCCTCTGACATTTAAAGTCCGCAGTCTAGCATAAGTGAAGCCTCCTTAGACCTCAGTTTCTCCATATATAAAAAAACTAGAGGGCCTCTGACATTTCTTCCAACTCTAGATCTATCAATCTATGATGCCTTCCAACTCTCCACCTATGATCAGATTAAAAGAGTTGTTGAAGACAGCCTACAGTTTTCCTGAGACATGGTCAGACCACCCCAAATGTTTGGAAGGGTTTCAGATTCCACATTATTTGGTTGGTTCAGACAAGTAAACAAGAGCATCATGTAAGACTGGGCTAGACAGACAAGTCAAAAACATCTGTAATAGTTCCACAATAATGTGAATGAAGCCAAGTCATCAATAAATTACTAAATGATAAAGCTTAGAATGCATGAGGCTTTAGTCCAGACCATAATTGATACAGTGAAGAATAATATTTAGCCAAGCCAGTGGACGTGAGCTTAAGGTTGTCCCTGAAGGAAATGCCTGTCTGCCACGGCTGGTCTTGTGCTCCAACTTACTCAACATTAGCTTCTAAAATAAAAAAAGAAAATGAAGAAAAGGAGGTTTTCAAGGGGCTGTAAAGCAGACTTTTAACTAGTCCATGTACCACCGTTTGCTTCCTAGAAAACAGACACTGTGGTCCCATTCTCCTGGCTCCTGTATATTTCAGGCATGTGGCACTGCCATCTTCTGCCTTTATGAAATACAAGTTGTTGCTTATTTGTTTTTTTTTTTCTTGTGGTGAAAAAAAATTACTTTTTGACACCCTGATCAGAGTGCAAAACTGCTCTCCTTCCTACTGAGGGTCGCATACCCATCTTCCTCACAATGCAGCTCCCCAAGGGGATTAACTACCCTCAAAGATTCTGGTTTGAGCCACCAGCAAGATGGCTGGGCTAATCATAAACCTTTGAGTCTGGCTACTTTTATTTCACCTGACATGTTGGTACTTCCTCCAAAGGGCCTCTAAGAATCAAAGTAAACCACAGAAGAGGTGGAGAGGTGGTAGGGGAAGGGAGGGGGAGTTTGAAGCTGTGGAATCTAAACATCATAATTAGGTTTTCCCTGGTTCTAAGAGAAATAGTAGTCTGCTTTTAAAAAGCTCAAGGCAGCTGCTGAAGACCATCAGAACCTAACTCTCTATGTCACAGTAGGCAGGGATGCCAAGTCTGGAAAAAGTCCAGTGTTTCTTTAGAACTCAAGCACAAAAAGAAATAAACAATAAACACTCCAATCCAATCACCATTTATTAAGCACCTCATACTTTGATGAGTGCAGGGGATGCAATTTTTAAAAAGAAAGACATTTCTTACCTTCAGGGAGCTTACAATCTAATTTGAGCAGACAATACACAAAAGAGGAAAGAGGAGCATAGATACCAGAGGGTGTCCAGTGCGGGAACATCTTGTTTTGTTGAGTTGAAAAAAGCCAAACAGGCAGAGCAGCAGATGCAGAGTGGAGGGAAGCTATATGCATGTCCTTAAGTAGACAGTGGGAGCATCTTCAATGACTATATTTATGTATGCCTTAATGATACCCAGTGGAACCTTATATATATGTGATACTTGAGAATCAGTGAGATAGACAGTCCTGCCCCTAGAACTCTCCCTCACTCTAGTTGGAGAGGTTGGAGAGTGGGCAGTGGAAAGAGCTCCTCTCAGATTCTCCACTTTAAAAAGGTACTCAAGGAGACTAGCTTATAATTTTCCAACTGGTCTCACTCCTAGACTTTATTATGCCCCTTCCCCCTTCCCTTGATCCCTTTACAGTTTCTTCTTATTTGTTTTCTTTCTCAAAGATTATCCTTTGACTTTGTATCCTCAGCTCTTAGCTGGCACATAGTAGGAATTTAATAGAGGAAGGGGGTGGAACCAAAATTGCAGAGTAACAGGAATTCACTTGAACTCTCCCAAATTCCCCTCAAGCAACTTTTTAAAAATTGTCAAATTGAATTCTGGAGTGACAGAACCAACAAAAGATTGGGATGAAACAATTTTTTCCATTCCAAGATAACTTAGGGGTTCAGTATGAAGGACTGTCTCATGATGGCGGGGTGGGGGGGAGAGGGGAGGCAGTACAGAGAGCACAAGCCAGGCCTTGGGGGGATTCCATCAGCAAGGCATAAACTTCTGGAACTCTAAGCACATAGAAGGGAAATTAGACAAGTGGTCGGAAAGAGATTACAGGGGACCCTTTGCTGGCCCTGGTTGCAAGACTCTGTTGCATTGCCCAAACACTGTTCCTGATCATGGTCCCAGGGTGAAAAGGAACACTAGCATACTGGCACTTATAGCTCCAGGGAAGTAAGAGCCCTGGTCACAGTTCCAAACCAGAGAGGAGCACTCATGATTGCTCATAGGAGAGGAGGACCCTTATCTAAGGAATTGGGTAGAGAAGAGTACTATCATTTGCCCAAGGTGCATTTACAGTGCCAGAAAGCTCATGGTTACAGGGGAGTAGGGGCCCTGATTTTGGTTCTGGGTCATAGAGAAGTTCTTGTGGAGGCTTGACAGACAAAAGAGCAATGACCACAACTCTCTTTAGATCATACCACCTTCAAAGAACTTAAAACTTACAAATCCCCCACAACTAGCTTTGGAAATCATAGCACAAAGTACCTAAAGCTTGAAATAGTGCCCATTCTACCCAGGGAGCAGAGCCCAACTTTAACATAAAGTTAAAAGTCAAGAAATAGGCTGGAAAAAATGACCAAACAACAACGACAAATAACCTGACCACAGAAAATTACTATAGAGACAGGAAAGATCAAGACACAAACCCAGAAGACAATGAAATCAAAGCAGCATTAAATTAAATTAAAATTAAATTAAATTAAAAACAAAAACAAAAACAAAAAAAACAAAAAACATGAATTGGGCACAAGCCCAAAAAAGAATTCATAGAAGAGCTCAAAAATTATTTTAAATAAGAAAGGCAGAAGATAAATTGTGAAGAGACATGAGTGATGCAAGAAAGTTATGAAAAGAAAGTCAACAGGGGCAGCTAGGTGGCGCAGTGAATAGAGCGCCGGCCCTGGAGTCAGAAGGACCTGAGTTCAGAGCCGGCCTCAGACACTTAATCCACACAAACAAAAACCTAGCCGTGTAACCTTGGGCAAGTTACTTAACCCCAATTGCCCTAAAGGGGCGGCTAGGTGGCGCAGTGAGTAAGAGCACCGGCCTCGGAGTTGGGATGACCGAGATCAGATCCGGCCTCAGAAAATGAGCACCCACGCATAAATAATGACTAGCCGTGTAACCTTGAGCAAGTTACTTAACCCCAATTGCTTTAAAAAAAAAAAAAAAAAAGAAAGAAAAGAAAGTCAACAGCTTGGTAAGAGGCACAAAAAAATACAGAAGAAAATAACACCTTTTTAAAAAGCCTTAGAAACGGAATTGGCCAAATGGTAAAAGAGGTACAAATAAAATAATTCCTTAAAAATGAGAATTGGGAAAGTGGAAGTTAATGACTCTATGAGACAACAAACACTAAAGCAAAACTTTTAAAAATAGAAGAAAATGCGAAATATTTATCGGAAAAGCAACTGACCTAGAAAATAGATCAAGGAGACATAATTTAATAATTATCAGATCACTTGAAATAAATGATCAAAAACATATGGACTTAATAAGTGTTTACTGTTTGACTGACTAGATAGACTTTGTGGCCTGAGTTTCAAGGCTTCAGGATTCAAACATGAGCTGGTTGGATCAAAAGCATTCATACACTCTCTCTGATGTTGACTAGTTACAAGCCCATAACACTCATTGAAAACAATGTTTCAAAGACTGGTGGATGGAATACTGCAGACAACAGAATACTCGCTGATTAAAATCAGGACAAATACACACAGAGCCTGAATTTAACCACAGTAGCCTCCCCAGGAACCTCAAGTGTCCACTGTAATTAGTCCAAAACAACTTCCTTTGCCTTACATCCAGTTTCTAAAAGTTTACCAAGACCCCAAGGAGATAAAGTAAAGAGTAAGAACCCTGCACCCCACACCCAGGGGCTCTTGGAGGAATGACAAAACATCCAGGATATTTCTTATTCTGATGCTGACATTTTGCAGGGCAGGTAGGTATGCACTAAAAGATTATATGGGGTAAAGTTAATCCTCCCTGCTATTTTGTAGTGACTCTATCCCAACTTCCATAGTCAAGTCTATACTTTGAAATTTTACCCTCTTCCAAATAAGAAAGCATGTAGCAATAGTATCTGACATTTATATTGCAATTTATATATATATATATATATATATCAATTTGTCTCATGCTTGCAAGTTAAAGAGGTAGGTACTATAGGTTTATATATCCCCATTCTATAGATAAGGAAACTGAAGCCCAGAAAACTAAGGTCTCTTCTTCATGCCTAGTAAGTAGCATAGGCAGATTTTAAACCCATGTCTTCCTGATGTTAAGCCCATCATTCACATCACATCGGTACTCTGTACTATAGTTCCAAGCTTCATTGGAGTTCAAAGCTTCTTCCAGCTCTAAACCTATGAATTTATGATCCTGTCATCTTATCTTATAATCCTGTAGTCAACCTATTGAGTCTCAGAGGGGTTTAAGTGATTTGTCCATAATCTTAAGTGTCAGAGCAAGGCTTTAAGGCCAGGTTCATAGAGTCCAAATCGGTACTCTTTCTACCATACCTCTATGTGCCTCGAGTAATTTTGCCTCACTCAACCCAAAGGGAATGAAGGTACAAGGTTCCTTCATGACTTGTATCAATAATGGGTAACAGGTTCCTGCATGACTTGTATCAATCTACACTAGACCTGAACAAACACCAGCACCTTTAGGGATTGCCTGAGACAGAAAAAAAGTCAAACTGGAAAAGGTTTAATAATAATCTCTGTTGCCATCATCTTTCTATTTTTGCTACTTCTGCTACTATTACCACTCTACTGCTACTACTACTATTACTGAAATAGTCATATTTTAATAAAATATGTTTATAAATAAAAATATGAATATAATAATAATAATAATAAATTGCTTCAGCACTTTGAAGTAGAGTACCTTACATACATTATTTCTTTTGATCACTTTCTATTTTCCCACTTGGCACCTAATACTCACGTGCTACACTTGGTTTCCACTACCCTGAGTAGAATCTTGAGTTCCAGATCTTTCCTTCTTTTCAATGTCATATTTCATGCCTCACTTTCCTATAATCCACATATTCAGTAGAAGGGGGTTTTCCTTGTATTTTGAGCTAAAAACTGCCCCTTTGTAACTTCTACCTACTACCCTAATGCTATTATTAGAATATGAACTCCTTAAGAATGTTTCATTCTCATTTCATTCTTCTCTCCTAGGGAATGTTTCATTCTTTCCTCTTGTTTCCTTAGTGCCTGGCAAAATGCTTGGCAATCAGTTACTTACTAAATATTTGTTGATTGATTGATTGTTCTCTAAAGTTAGACAGGATAAGCCTTATCCTTCTTCCATATAGTAACCTCTCAAATATTTGAAAATATTGATGTCCTCTTCTCCAATCTAGACATGCCCAGTCCTTTCCCACTGATAACTTTATGGTATAATGTCTAGTACTGTCCCCCTCCTATTTGCCTTCCATGGACCTACTCTAGCTTGTCAAGGTGTGACCAGTTTTTCCATGTGCTTCACCCATCAAACTCCCCAACTCAGGACAAGGAAGCTGATTCCTATCAGGGCCATATTGAATAAAATATATTGGAACACTGCATTTAAATATTTTTCTGTATAAAATGCCTTATCTTCCTCTTCCTGTACTTGGGATCTAAAAACCATGACCTAGCTTTGTTCCATTAAGACCACTGAGAAGGCTTTGTTTCAATTTACTTGATCAAATGCTAGCTCCTTCCAGGAATGAGCTAATGATTCTGCTTCCTCTCCATTGAAAATGAAAGCTAAAATAGCAACAGGTTGAAAACAAGGGGAGAAATATGATAGATGGAAACATCTGGATGAATTAGCCTTCCTACTCTATGTAGAGAAAAGTTGGATGTTCTCAGTGGGAATTAACACAGCCAATAGAAGCAACTTGTGGAACATTTTAGTAAGGGACTCCTCCAAGATTGTGGGGGAGGGGAAAAGGAGAGGTAGTGAAACAGAATCCTAACAAAAGAAGAAGAAATCTTGGTCAGTTAGCCTATTCACTAACTATGTAGTATATGAATGATGCAAAAACAAAATTTACCTTCCTAAAGGCAGAGGAGCCAGAATAGGTGATCTCTTGGGGTTTTTTCCCCAAACCTATGACAAGATTGTGACATAATTCCCTAGTTTAAATTAAAACATCATACGACTCTTCATGAAAGTGAGCCAGAGACCAGCTCTTCAGAGATCAAAACCTTTCACTGGGCTCTGTGAGAGACATTAAAAGACTTCTATTCTCAACAGAGAGAGAAAAGTCAGACGGAAGCAGGGTGCTTTCCAAATGCATATAAACATCAGTGGAGGGCAGCAACAGTGGTCAATTGTGGTTCAGATTTCCCCAGATGGCAAATTTAATTTAATTTCTATCATAGGAAAGACCTTTCCCAAGTCAAGGAGTTTCCCATGGATGCTTTTCTTTCAAGGAGTCTATCTGGTATTTACTATCAAATAAGCTTCTTACCTTCTACCTTACCTCAAATCTCATGAGGCCTGCCCTGAGGCAAAGCTGAGAAATAGGTATCTTTGCCCATGAGAAAAATCTCTCCCTAGTTTATCTCAACCTTCCCTCTGTCATCTCATGAACAGTCCCCATATCCCAGAACCTGGAAATCTCATGCTTAGATTCATTGTTCCTGGTCAGAGCTTATGGTCCATTTTCTTGGTCAGATATACATTCATAGTTCAGATTTCCCCAGATGGTAAATTTAATTTAATTTCTATATCACATTATAGACCTTTCTCAGATCAGAGAGTTTACCATTCATGCTATTCCTTCAGGGAACTGATCAATTATTAACTACAGAAGCAGCGCCCCACCTCCCTCCACCCTCCACCTCACCTCTCACCTTCAGACTTACCCCAAACCCCATCAAGTCTGGCCTGAAGTAAAGTGGAGCCTTCCTTATGAGAAGAAATAGTTGTCTCTTTTTCCTATTCCCTTTCCCATGTTGTCATAGGACCCATCTTTTGCTTCTTATCTCTCCCCTGCTGTTGTTTTGTCCTGTTTTTGAAAAGGACCAATGACATCACAGGATGATGTCTCAACTCTTATGTATACTGGATTGAAGTGAAGCCAAGCTGCACAAAGTTGTCAGCCTTACTGTCTCTTACAGTTGCTAAAAACAGAGGTCCTCCTGACTCCAGGGCTGGTGCTCTATTCACTGTGCCACCTAGCTGCCCCTCTCCATGCCTTTTTACAAGTGGTTCCCTAAGTCTAGAATATTCTCCCTTCTCACCCCTGCCTCTTCCTGTCCCTTACTTTCTTCATGGCTCAGCTCAGGAGTCACCTAACCGTCTAGTACTTCTGAGGCCCTCACTTGCCAGTGCTCTTTTCTCTTTCACTTCAAGTGACTTTGTGGTTCCTTCCAAGTGCACATGAATTTAACCTTGGAGAGGTGTTGTTTAGGTCTTATCTTTGTATCCCCATTGCTTGGCACGACTCTTTGCACTGATTCAAAAATATCTATTGGCTTGATCTGGAAAAAAGAAAAAGAAAACTCTGGCTCTGTAATCACAGGACCTGGTTTCAAATACTGCCTCTGACACTCCCCATGTGACCTTAATCAAGTTACTTCACCTCTATGGGCCTCAGTTGCCTTACCTATAAAATGAAGGGGTCGGACTAGATGGCTTCCAAGGTCCTTTATGGCTCTAGCTATATGGCACTTGAGTGCAAGAACTGTGTTAGAACCCAGTTCTCCTAACTCCTAATCCATTACTCTGTATTGTTCCATAACTTCTATACTTCCTGTCAAAATTCCTTCCATGAGAAAGAGAAAAGTCAATAAAGTCCTTCCTCCATATTTACATATTTCAGTTTTCTTTGAAGAAGGAAGAAGTTCCAGAAACAGATTATGGGGCAGTGATTCCATTCTCTTTGCCTTATCCTATACTTCTGAGACTGCAGTGGGAGATGAAGCCAAACTAGTGGTTGGAACATAACACCACGTACCAACTACAAGGGTTGGGGTAGAAAGGAATGCAGTCCCCCTTGGACATTTACTCCTCAGATCCACAGCCCCATACCCGATGACTTCAGCTTATAATCTCCTCCCAATTAAAAGAGAGACCTGTACAGAACCTTCTCTTGAGCAGGTCAGCATATCCAGAAGATGGATGAATCTACTGAAATCCTCCAGTTCAACATGTCTTCCCCACTCCTCTTCAAAATTATCACCACATCAACATAATTTATGGCCTCTTTGTTGCAATATGAAGCCCCTAGGAGGATCAGCTGACATATGTGCACTGTCATTACATTTTTGCCATAGATCAATGGAACAATTGTACTAATTCCTCAGCCAAATATAGTAAAAAATGTGGAATATATAACCTCACTTCACCCTAATGTGACTGCTTATAGGTCTGTTCCTTACCCAGTCTCTTGATTAAGTGGGCTCTTCTAGTTTATGAAATATATTTTGATGTGGTACATAGAAAATGTCTTTATTTTATGGGTCTCATCTTTTATCAGGTCAGTTCTCTATTGGATTTTGCCATTTTGAGAACCAAAAGGGGAGAAAGTCTGACCCAGATATTCCTTGAGCAAGTATTTAAGTGGGTTTCAGAATGCCAGATGTTGGACTTTGCTGACAGCCAATGGTTTCTGCCAGCAGTAGGTTCCCCCTGAATCAATGACATTCAAGCAAGCTTGGATAAGAATGGGAATAATGAGTAATAATTTTCAATGATTACACTTTCAGGGCCCCACATTGCAAGGGTGTCAGTCTTTTGCCTCACTTTCAGGATTCACATGGTAGGGTCTATCCAGTGTTTGTCCATACCTGACAAGAACCTGTCATTGATAATACAAGAATTCAACAAACTTTCCATTCTCTTTGAAGTCCCAAGTTCTTTTGCTTCATCTGTACTATCTGAAGCACCTACTATATGCCAATCACTGTGCTAGGCACTAGGGATATGGAAAAAGTCTAAAACAGATCCTGCCCTTAAGAAACTTACATTATTCAGGAGGAAAAACAACACATATAGAGATAAGTGAAAACACACATAAATATGTGCATGTGTGTGATTGTAAATTCATACATATATATATATATATGTGTGTGTGTGTGTGTGTGTGTGTGTGTGTGTGTGTGTATAAATGTGTGTGTTTGAATATATGTTTATATGAGTACTAGCAACTGGGGAATAAGAAAAAACTATGCATCGACATTGTGCAAAGACAATATAATAATAATAACAACAATAATAACATTTATGTAGCACCAACTGTGTGTCAAGACTGTGTTGACATAACAATACAAATATTATCTCATTTGATCCTCACAACAACCTTGGGAGGGAGGTGCAATGATTATCCTCACTTTACAGCAGAAGAAACTGAGGCAAACAGATTAAGTTAAATCAGATGAGAAAGTATAAAGAAATTGTCACCTGTACCAGTTGTGGAAGTTTCTATACCTTAGAGGTTCATGTAATATCTGCAAAAGGATCTATTAGAGCAAGGATGTGCATGCTCATGCTGGGGTTTGGGAAGTTCATTGGTTGTTGTCCTTTATGCTCAAAGAGGACCAAAATGACATCATTATGTTGGGGTCAAGGTACAGTGTGTGCAACTGCAGCTGATCAGACCAATACAAGCTCAGAAAGTCATACTACAGATGGGGCACAAATAGTTCAGATGAATATTTGTCTAAATTCACAATCTCACATTTCTTTTGACCTACTGCAACTCTGTTTTCCTCATAGAGCACAGTGCCTTCTTTGATGTGAGCATACCATGCTGGGTAGTGCTATGCCAGTATCTCTCATGTCTCACAGTTGATTCCAAAGTTCTTCAGAGAGACTTGAGAGTGTCCTTGTACTGTTTTATTTTTTTTAACCACTGTGTACATGCTTTACTTATGTGAGTTCTCTGTAAAACAGTCTTGTAGGCTAGCATACATTTGGCATATGATGGGGACCAACCTATCAGAGTTGCACTCTCCACAGTAGAGTTTGAATGTTTGGCAATTCAGTTTGAGAAAGGACCTCTGTGTCCTTTTTCTTGCCTGGTGATTGTAATGGTAATGGGAATTTGAAGCTCTTCCCTGCTCCTTAATAAGCCTAAGAAAATTTGAAGTCCTTCCCTGCTTTGAAAATATACTCTGGGGGCAGCTAAGTGGTGCAGTGAATAGAACAATGACCCTGGAGTCAGAAGAACCTGAGTTCAATTCTGGCCTCAGACACTTGACACACTCACTAGCTGTGTGATCTTGTGCAAGTTTCTTAACCCCAATTCCCCTGCTTCCCCCCTCCAAATATATATTCTATGCTCCTAATAGGCTGAATGTAATCACATGGAACCTGTGGTGGGAGGAGTTTGCTGAAGGGTGGAGCAGAGCCCACAGGAAGCTGGGAGTCAGAACTAGCTAGACTAGGAAGAGGAGAGCACAGGTCCCAGGGCTTCAGTCAGTTTTGTGAATAAAAAGATTGGTTTGGGGGCGGAGCCAAGATGGCGGAGTAGAAACAGCTAGTCCTAGCCTCTCTGCCCCCAGATTCTCCACAAACCATGTAAAAAAGGACTCTGAAAAACTTCTGGAGCCCCAGCACCCACAGAACGACACAGAGAAGCTAACCTCCCACTGAGGACAGCCCAGCACCCTGCAGGAAGGACCAGCGCAGCGGTCTGGGAGCCGGCAGCGCGCAGAGCGCAGAGCGCAGGAGCCGAGCCGAGCCGAGCCCAGGTCCACGTGAGCCGAGGTTTTAGCCCCAGGGCGGCAGGGCCAGCAACCGGCTGGAGGAACCCCAGAACACCAGGAACTGTGTCGACCCCAGAATTATCAACATAGACTTGCCTAGGACAAAGTAAGAGGTTAGTGTCCTATGGACTTTGGGACCTGTATTTGGGGAATGCGTCAGCTCCCTCCCCTGGGGGCTAGAAGCCGCTGAGGAGACACGCCATTTTGTAGTTTTCATAGGCATTTCAGGCTCCCAGCCTACAAATCATGGGGAGATCCAGCGATCAGTCTTGGGGGGTAATCGCTCTTGCTTTAACCTCCTGGATCTGGATTGTGATCTAGGGTGGAAGTTGTGGGTGGGTTTATAGCTTGCCAGAAACGGAAGTTGCCCCCCACACGTTCGGGACGAAAATTCCTCTATCTGGCCTTAAAGCCATAGTGTGGCAACAAACCCAAAAGTCAAGCAATTAAGTGGCAACATGCCAAGGCAAAGGAAACAGAAAAAATGCAACCCTAGACTCCTATTTTGGGGGCATAGAGCGGGAAAAGGACTGTGAGGTCAGAAGTCCTGCTCCAAAAGCCCCAGGGGAAAACATGAACGGGTTGCAGACCATAGAGGACCTTAAGAAGGACTTTAAAAATCAAATAAGAGAAGTGGAGGAAAAATTAGAAAGAGAAATGAGAAGGATGCAGGAAAAGTATGAAATGAGGTCAACAGCCTGACTGAGGAAAACAACACCTTAAAAAATAGACTAACTCAAATGGCAAAGGAGGCCCAAAAGGGCATTGAGGAGAAGAATGCCTTAAAAAGTCGAATTTGCCAGATGGAAAAAGAATCTCAAAAGTTCACTGAGGAGATTCATTCCTTCAGAGTTAGACTGGAGCAAATGAAAGCTAGTGACTTTTTGAGAAATCAAGATGCTGTTAAGCAGATCCAAACAAATGAAATATTAGAAGGCAATGTGAAATATCTCATGGGAAAAACCACTGACCTGGAAAATAGATCCAGGAGAGACAATTTAAAAATTATTGGACTACCTGAAAGCCATGATCAAGGAAAGAACCTAGAAATCACCCTTCAAGAAATTCTCAAGTAAAACTGCCCTGATATTTTAGATCCAGAGGGCAAAATAGAGGTTGAAAGAATCCACCAATCACCTCCTGAAAAAGATCCAAAAAAGAAAACTCCCAGGAATATTATAGCCAGGTTCCAGAATCCCCAGATCAAGGAGAAAATACTACAAGCAGCCAGGAAGAAACAATTTCAATATTGTGGAAACACAAATCAGAATAGCCCAGGACCTGGCAGCTTCTACACTGAGGGATTGAAGGGCATGGAATATGATATTCCAGAGGGCAAAAGAGCTGGGAATGAACCCAAGGGTCACCTACCAGCAAAACTGAGTATTTTGTTTCAGGGGAAAATATGGTCATTCAGTGGAATAGAGGACTTTCAAGCATTCTTGAGGAAAAACCAGAGTTGAATAGAAAATTTGACATCCAGACACAAGAAGGAAGAGATGCCTGAGAAGGTAATCAGGGAAAAGAAATCAAAAGGAACTTATCAAAGTTGAACTGTTTACATTCCTATATGGAAAAGCAATAACTGTGACTGATGATATCTTTCTCACTATGAAAATAATGGAAGAAAGGGGTGTGGTCATATGAATACATATGTGAATGTGTGTGTATATGGTTACAGTTATATATGGATAGAGGGCATAGGTTGATTTTGTTGGGAAGGGAGAGTACTCAAGGGATGAAATTATGAGGTGAGAGAGGAAAGTGGCAAGAGGAGATGGGGAGAGACATGGTAGGGTAAACTATCTCATGTGGGGAAGTGGGTGCAAAGGAGGGGGAGAATAAGGAAGGCTAAAAAGGCAAAACCACATTCACATTGAATTTGGTTCAGGGAGAAAATGACATACATAGTAAATGGGATATCTCAACCTGCAGCAGGATAGGGGAAGGGGGATGAGAGGAGGGATGATGGATGGGAGGGCATCCTTGGGGTGAGGGGAGGTTGGAAGTACCCACTATAGAAGAGGGACAGGATTATGTAGGGAATGGACCAGGTGGGGGGTGGGATGAGTGGGAGGAATTATAAGCAGCCTTGTACAATATATCTACTATGATAATGTTTTGCATAGCTAGACATGTACAACATATACTGCATTACTTATCTCCCAAGAGGGAATGGGTGACAAGGGAGGAAGGAAATGGATCTGAAATTAGAGGTCGTAACATTAAATGTTTCAAATATATATAAATACTATTATTAATACTCTTTTGCTTGTAATAGGGAGATAAGATGTACAGGCATTGGGACACAAGATTCATCTTCCTCCAATGGAAAAGTCGAAGGGGGTATGGGAGAAGGTATGGGAGAGAGCAGATTGGAGGAAGCAATATCTTGTGGGACTGCTATTCTGGGAGGGTGGGTAGGGGAATAATGGGGGGAAAATGATTGTAACTCAAAATCTGGCGGAAATGAATGATGTAAAACAGAAGTTAATAAAGTATTTGTTTTAAAAAAATAAAAAAAAAAAGATTGGTTTGTGGTAAGGCTAAAGGATGTTATGCCTGTCTGTGCTATTATGGCTTATTAACTTCTTTGCTACTATGATGGAATCGGCTTACTGATTTGGGGATTTGATTTTCTGGTGTCTAAATAAATGTTTTGTTTTTGTTCTCTATATGGAGAGTCTGTTATATTTTCCAATTGAGTGCCATGCAGGTATATTTATAGTGATCATGGGCACTGTGAATATTGCATTGGTCCTACAGTGATCTTCAGAATCTTTCTAACACAATTCAAATGGAAATGATTCATCCTGGCATGGCAATGGTATAGTTTCCAGGTTTCAAAGCATACAACAATGAATTCAGCACACCAACTTTGTAGATCTTTCACTTTCCTTCAGCACCTCCGAATGAAATAGCTCTTTCAATGCATGCATCAACCTTATCATCTATGTGCATGTTCTAGGAAATTATACTGCCAAGGTGAGTAAACTTATCCAAAGCATTCTGGATGGTGTTGTGGAGAACCTCTGTTTTCTTCATGCTAATTATTAGGCCATAATTAGCACAAGCAACAGATAATTGATCCATACTTTGTTGCATCTCATACAAAGACAGAGAATGGTTATTGTAATACATAGAGATCCAAAAATTTTAACTTCTTTTATTCTCTTTCAAATTGATATGCTGTATTTAGAGGGGAAAAATAAAGCAAAAGCAAAATGTAGTGGACATGTGCTTACATTTTCCTGGCTTTATCTTTGTTCACCCAGGGATCCTTCCCTTGTTGGATCACTAATTATGTCTCCTTTACCAGATGTGAACTACATACATAGAGGAACTGGCACCTGCTGAAATGGAACAAGTGGAGGATTTCTTGGACCCACATCAAGTTCCTGGACCAAGCAGAGGAGGACCTGGAGCTAAGAAGCAGCAAGAAAAAGAATAACAAAGTACAGGAGGTGTCCCCAAAGATTTTCCCATCGGCAGTCTGGTGAGGCCTCCGTCCCTCTCTTACAATAATATTTTTAAGTGAATCAAACAAAACACATGGAATTACAAAGAAAACCAATTATATTGAAATACAGTTAACAAAATATGTAAAAAGCAAGTTCACAGAGCCTGAGTTACCATCCCCTCATAGAACAAGCCCTTCATCGGTACTGAATTATTTGTGTTGGATGATGAAGCTCTGTTAACTGGGAATAAAACTTCTTTAGACTCTAATTGTTTCCCCCTTGGGAAATGGGGAAGAGGAGAATTTAGGATAATGCCATAAATCTGGATGACTATAGAGGTTTCTAGGAATTCAGGTTTCAATGTTGACTTTAATGATCTGAATACTTTAGACCTGAAGATGTTAGTGGTAGAGCTATAGCCTATATAGGACTATGGGTCTGAAAGATGGATGGTAGAGGTCTCTGGGGAGGTGGTACTCACTGGAGGGGGAAAAAGAATTTCCTTGATCCTTTTCCCTTCCACAATACCTTGATGGTATCTGGTTTGGGAGTCCCTCTAAGCTTTCTGTGGCTTAAATAAACTTTGTCCTACATTTATCTTTTTTAACCTGAGTGCTTTCCTGAGAAATGAGGGTCATTATCCATTTATCCATATTTCTCATATCCAGGGAGACCTGGACATGAGAAAAAGTCTGATATTACTGGTAAACTGTCAGTTAGGACATGAACCAAAGAGTTACTTAGTGAGAAGACCCCAGTACTAATTGTGTACTATGTAAATCCAGAGATTCCATTCTGGGCAAACAGTTACATAAATAAAAAGTTAGAGTCACCACAATCAGATCAGCAAAACAACACAAGAAAAAGATGGTGACTGGTAACACGTGTAATCATAGACTTATGTAATTTATCATTTGTTAAAAGATTACTGTGAGCTCTAACTTTAACAGAGCAACACCAATGTTTTTCATTGTTCTTCACCCAAATCTTTATTTGTATTTAGTCATTTAGCATAGTTTTGTTTTCCATCCCTTTAGTTAGTGTGCATATATTCTTTTGGTTCTACTTTCCTTATTCTGCATCTCTTTCTGTAAGTTTTTTTTTTCCATAACTTTTGGCATTGCTCAAAGCAATCGGTCTCAACTTCTACTCTTCTTTTTAGCAGAAATCAGTTTCACTCAGATAAGTTTTCAGAGAGAAAGAGAGAGAGAGGGAGAGGGAGAGAGGGAGAGAGGGAGAGAGGGAGAGAGAGAGAGAGAGAGAGAGAGAGAGAGAGAGAGAGAGAGAGAGAGAGAGAGAGAGAGAGAGATCTCATCCAAGGGGAGATTTCTCAAAGTCTCTAGTGTAGCTGTTGGACATGATAGAGATTGCCAACTCCTCTAATATATTCTTCCCAGACTTTTATTCTCCCTTCAGCAACCAGAAGGGAGGTTGGCATTAGCCTTCTTCTCCCTGGTTGTTGGAAGCCAAAAGCACTCAAAGAGACTCCAGAGATTTAAAGACACTGAAGAGACTGGAGCTCTCTTCTCTCCCACATTTGCCAAATCCATCCTGGTCCTCCATAGATGTGGGACACTAATCTTTACTAATAAGGATAGA
This sequence comes from Gymnobelideus leadbeateri, assembly GCA_011680675.1. Lineage (NCBI taxonomy): Eukaryota > Metazoa > Chordata > Mammalia > Diprotodontia > Petauridae > Gymnobelideus > Gymnobelideus leadbeateri. The sequence goes on along the minus strand of WOXC01005843.1, from coordinate 46,350 downwards.
GTCCCATACCAATGGGTTTTGGAACTCAGGTTACACTTGAATAGGCCAAACAAAAAAATAATGACTCCATGAGATAGCAAGGAAATATTAGAATAAAATCAAGAGGCTGAAAATACAAAATATCTGATATCAACAACAATTGATGGGAAAGGCAGTTCAAGGAGAGATAATTTAAGAATCACTGAACCTTGGGGCAGCTAGGTGGCACAGTAAATAGAACACAAGTCCTGGAGTCAGGAGGATCTGAGTTCAAATCTGGCCTCAGACACTTAACACTTACAAACCATGTGACCTTGGGCAAGTCACTTAACCCCAAATTCCCTGCTCTACCCCCTCCAAAAAGAAAAAAAAATTCACCAAACCTCTGTAAAACAGAACTTTAAAAAATATATAAACTGTATCTCAGGAAATAATTAATGAAAAGTGCCCAGATATATTAGAACAAAGGTGGGGGGGTAGGGAATGAAGATAGATAGAATATACTAATGTCATCCTGAAAGAAATCCCCAAAGGAAAAGTTCCAATAATATAATAGCCAAAATCCAGAACTGCCACATTAAAGAAATAAAAAATACTGCAAGCATCCAGAAAAAGGCAATTCATGTACCAAAGGACGATAGTCAGAATCACACAAGATTTGGTAGCTATTACTAAAAATGAGATAAAATCTTAAAATAAAGTATCCTAAAGGCAAAACATATAGGTTGAAAACCAAGAAAATTTACCCTGCAAAGCTTAGTATAATCCTACATGGGGCAGGAAATGGACCCATGATAGAACAGATTAATTTCAAGCATTTCTAATGGGGGAAAAAATAAACTAGAACTGAGTAGGAACTTTGTAACACAAGCACAAATCTGGAGAAACTTAGATAAATTTATTTGAGCAATTAGAAGGAATTATATAATGATACAAAGCTAACATTCTAATAGGTGGAGAGGAAACAAGTGTCCTTTAAAACTTTAATGAATTCAAAGGGTATTGAGGGAGTTACGCTAAGAAGTTTGCTATAGAACTATATCAAATGCAACAGGGCAGGGATGGGGTGTGGGAGGTGTGGAGATGGTATATTTAAGAGGGAGGATAATGCCAAGGAAAAAATAACTGAAAGCAAAATATACTTCTTGATCCAGGGATGAGGGATTGGAAGTGGAAAGAAAATTTTAAAAACTAGAATTCAAAAGGTTGCCTTAGATTGCCTCATGGCATGATCAGCCATATGTCCATGAGTGGAGAAGGAAATAGCAAATCACTCTAGTATCTTTTCCAAGAAAACTCCAAAAGGGACCACAAAGAGTCAGATATAACTGGAATGACTAGACAACAACAACAAAATGGGGAGACTAGGGAGAGCTTTAGTAAAAGTGCTGTCAAAATAAGAGGACCATAAAACATATTTTTTGATGCACAGATGAGAACAGAAATTCCAAAGACAGATTAATGGGACAACTTTGAAAGCAAAGAATTTTACATACTTCAATAAGTAAGCAGTATGATGCAGAGATTCATGGCTTTGTAGAATATCCTGCTTTTGTGTCCTGCATGGAAATGCTTTTTTCTTTTTCTTTTTTTTTGCATTTAAGTCCAGAATAATATTTCAAACTTAAAAAAGAAAAAATCATCTCAATGTTTATTTTTTATTTTGATACATTTATTTCATATAAGGAAAAATTATTTTATGTTTTGTTTTTAACAAAAGTAAATATTTTATTGAAAGTTTTGTTAGTATCTACCAATGTTTTATATAGTTTATTTTATTCTTATACTTTAATAACTTAATTATTTTCCTAATGTTGAATAATCCTTGGCTTTCTGGCATAAATCCAATTTGGTTGTAACAAATGTCTTTTAGATTAATTGCTGTAATCTCTGTCAGCATTTTTATTTAATGTTCAAACATCAATACACACCAGTAATATTGGTCTATAGTACTTTTTTTCTCTGCCCTAGTCTTCCCTCTTTTAGGAATCAGGAGCAAATTTATATAATGAAAGAATTTTGGTAGAATGTCATCTCTCTTTCTTTATGTCAACAGCTTATGTAGCATGAGGATTACTTCTTTAAATGTTTGATGAAAATCACTTGTAAATTCATCTGTTCTAAAAGTTCCCCCCCCCTTTTTTTTCCCTATGACATCTGGTTTATTGCTTTTTCACCTTTTTTTATATTTTATTGTTTAGAGTATCTATTTCCTATTTCTGTATTTCATAATCATGTCTGCATTTCATATTTTTTAGATATTATGTCATTTAAATTTACCAGCATTTTGACATATTTTGAGCACAATCACTGATTTTTTTTTCTTTTCCACTGATTGTAATCTTTCCTTTATTCGTCTTGCTTTATAGTGATTTATTCTGTAACCTCTTTTTAATTAGACTAGCTAATATACTGAACTTTAACTTCATTTTTATTGGATTTTTTATATTTTCAATTACTAATTTTACTATTTGTTTTCAAAATCCTTTCCTCATGCTTGTTTTGGATTTCTAAATTTGTTTTTTCTTTTTAATTCTTCTCTGCACATTCAGTTCACTGGACATTTCTTTTTTGTTAACATATAATCAGGAAGATAAATTTGTCTCTAAGGACTATTTACTTTAATCCCACAAATTTGGCATGTTTGATTAGCATTGTCATTATTGTTAATATAAGTTTTTATTGTTTCCATGTTTTTAATCCATTACATTTATTCAGTTTATCCTATTTAGATCTGCCTAATTTGTTCATATTCCCTTATCTGCTTTTATTGTATTATGGTCTAAAAATTATGTTTTTAAAATTTCTCTTTTTCTACCTTTATTTGTACTACTTTTGTGTCCACACCCACAATGAATATTTGTAAAAAGAAAAATACTGTTCATTCCTGAAAAAAGTATATCCTCATCTTCTTATTGAATTTTTTTCATGTTCACCAATCCAGTTTTATTTTGTCAACAGCTTGATAACCTGTACAAATATGTGATATTCTTCTTGTTATCTTTCTCTTAGATGTATTGTCTCCATAAATGAACACTAAAATCTCCTCCTGCTCTTGAGGGCTAGTAGTAAGTAGTTCTGTTTGAATGTCAAGGAGTCATAGAATCCCAGAGATCTAGATTCTGGAATTTCAATTGCCCTGGATCATGAAACACAGATGATGTCCTTCTTGAGGACATTTACTTTCTAAAGCCACACTCTTTCTCCAGGGATTCACAGGCCAATCATCTCTCATTTGGAGCACATACTCTCTGTATGTATGGGTGTGTGTTTCATGGTGACCCAACCAGTCAGAACAGCCTCATACATTGGAGCAAACCATTGGTCAGCTGCTTCAAGTACTACAAGATATTTATAACACATACAACAGATGGAGATGACTCCAGAACAAGAAAGGGTGTGTAATCCACAAGAGGAACCATCTTCATATCATATTACCAACATGAAATTCCTTGGAACAGATTCAGTTTTACTTGGAGAAGGGAGGGGGTCCTTAGAGACCTCTTATTGTTGCATTGATTTATTTTCCCTAAAGACCCCTCTTCATTTTATTTTACCTTTAACCCTAAACATTTTACTCACTGTTTTGGTTCCCCTCCCCTTTTGCTTACTAATATTTTTAAGTTGTGCTTTTTAAACTTTCTTTGAGTAATTTTTTTCTGATTAGTTCTTTCCTTTTTCCCCTCTTTTTTGTGAAAAATGTTTTTAATTCATGTACTTTTATTTCATTTGGCACATTTATCCTTTTGATGTGAAAAGAGGAAGCTCAGTTTAGAATGCTTCCATGGTGAGACACTTTGCTGAATTAGTTCATCTCAAAGAGGTGGATCCTGTAAGTTTAAGAGAAACTGACTTGTGGGACTAAGTTTCTTTTCCTTTGTCATTGTCTCTTTGATTTGCTACTTCATTGGCTGGGGACTGAAGCTGGTTGACAATGTGTAACAAAGCAAATGAAGACACAATGTAGCTCATATAAACTTGAAGGATCCTTAGCCCAAGTCCTACTATGACTGATGAGTCTTGGGCCCTAGAAGAAGACTATATCTTCCCCTCAGTGTTCTAGGGATACCCCTGAGGAGTCAGGGGGGTCCTCTAATGCCATTGGTTTGAGCCCCCAAGATTATCATTTGAAGATTATTTTGGTAAGGCAACATTAAGTAGCTTTTTAAAAGGGTTATTTATTAAAGTGCTACACTAAGAATGGATATTATAAAACATTCTCTCATCAAGGCTGTGACAGACTTTCCCACAAGTACATGCAGAGAGCCCAGGAGAAAGTGAGCTCTGGTTTAGAGAGCATGTATGGCAAAGGAGTAATTCCATTCCTGGCTAGAATTCCTTTTCTCTAATTCATGAAGGGGCTCATTAAGTTCACCTTGGGCATGCTCTGGGATCCTTATGGGGCCTTGAAGCTTGGGCTATAAGTGTTCAAGCTTGGGCTATCATTATTCTTTATTCTCCCTTCAATAATCTGAAGGTACCCAAAATACATGACAGTCTAGCCTGTTCTATAGATCCCAATGTATAAGCTGCCATCAGTTATTCCAGGAATACCAATAGGATACCAGTGAGCAAAAGGCAAGTCCAACATCCTCTGATTACTTTGAAAGTCAGGGTCCTCCAGCCAAAGGCAGAGTTAGAGGGGAGAGGAGAGAAAAGAAACCTAGAGAAGACCAAGGCCAAAGAAGTCTCTCTCTCTCTCTGTCTCTCTCTCTGTCTCTCTGTCTCTGTCTCTCTGTCTCTGTCTCTGTCTCTGTCTCTGTCTCTCTCTCTCTTTCTCTCTCTCTCTCTCTCTCTCTCTCTCTCTCACACACACACACACACACACACACACACACACACACACACACATCAGGTGGCTTCTCCTCAAAGGATTGCTGGATCACTCTCCTTCTTGGTTTGCTGCTGCTGCTGCTGCTGCTGCTGCTGACCAAACTGCTGATTTCAGCAAATTTAATGCACCTAGGTGAGCCAATGGATAGAATGCCTTGAGACCTGAAGTCAGAAAGATTCATCTTCCTGAGTTTAAATCTGGTCCTTGAAACTAACTAGCTGTGTGATCCTAGGCAAGTCCCCTGTTTGCCTCAATTTACTCATCTATAAAATGGAGCTGGAGATGGAAAAGGCAAACCACTTCAGTGCCTTTGCTAAGAAAACCCTAAATGGGGTCACAAAGGGTTAGGCATAACTGAACAACAAAAAACAGGGGATATAGATGGTATGACAAATTCCTTTAGCTGATTGGAACAATCTACTCATCTCGAATCATTTCACTTTATTCAATGGCTTTCAAAGACTTTTGATCCTTAAAGCTGAAACCCATGATTGAGACTGATTAAAAGTCCTAGCAGCTTACCATTGGTTTTAAGTGGGGTCCAATGATTTGGTTAAATATCAACCAACTCCACCCCTACATAAGTCCCATCCTCTTCCTCATCATCATCATCATCAAGCATAACTATTGAACTTAAATTCTTTTTTTTTTCTTGCCTTTTGGAGGGCAATTGGGGTTAAGTAACTTGCCCAAAGTCACACAGCTAGGTTTTTGTTTGTGTGTGCATTAAGTGTCTGAGGCCAGATCCAAACTCAGGTCCTTCTGACTCCAGGGCCGACGCCCTACTCACTGCGCCACGTAGCCACCCCTGAACTTAAATTCTTAATACTCAGACCTAGATCCCCCAGTATTCTCAACACCATCCCCAAAGCAAATGTACAACTTCCTTATAATCCTAGGAAAGAAAGATTTCACCAATTAAATTGACTAACTCCTCCCCAACCCCAGGCCAGAGTGATTCTGTGGAAAATAAAGAGGTTTTTCTGTATTTTGTTGTGGACATTATGCTAAGAGCAATTTTGACCAAAACATTTGAGGAAGTGGTCTCGAACAAATGTTTCAGGACACCAAGCAGAGATTTCAAAGAGCTATGGACCCAGGCTGTGTGCTGGTTTGTCTCAAAAATATTCTCCAGAACATTTCTTTTCAGCCTTCCAGCTTTTCTAACCATATATAACACTGAAAGTATTTCATCATCAACATGTCCCAAGGGTAGTCTCCAGAACTATGTCTGGAGATGTGCCTCCCCAGAAGAGCCCCACATTCTTAGTTTGATAATGGACCTTTGCAGCTGTCTGAAAAGATTGACCCCTTTGGCTCAATGAAGGCAAGATGAAAGGGAAGAGGGACCTTTATAGAAATTTAGGTTACATAAAAAGAAAAGATTTCAATTTAAAAAATAAACTGTTAAATAAATAAATCTCCTTGACCAATAAAGAAGGGAGAGTTTTATGAATCAGTTGTGTTGACATGATCTGTTGAACCAGTTGGTAAATCATATCTAGGACTCCAAGAAAATGGGATTCTCATCTTAAGCTCTCTAATGGGTTTACTGATAGCATATAAATTCACTCACTGAAAAAGGACACAAGGAAGTCCAGTGATCTCTTTCTAGTCACTCTTGGGTCTCAGTATGAGATTGAAAAATGAAAGACTGCTCTCAGAACATTGGCTTTATCCAGAAGGAGATGAAGTATTTTGCAATAAACCAGCCCCATAACCAGAACACACCAGTCACTAATTGGTCATAGAAGAATAAGCACACAGGGCTGGTAGAACTCCTTTGGTCTCTAGCACTGCACTGATAGATTCACCAGTCATTTTGTCTTTATCCATGTGTCCTACTTCCTCCTTCTAGGAGAAAGAGTCAGGTCCAAAAATCCTGTTTCTGCCAGCAAGTAACTTAGAAAGGTGCTATCCTTTTTGACAGGTGAAAAAAGACTGGGGAGTGGTAGACATTAGAGGGAAATTGTCTGCTGGCTGAGTTTATAGGTATCTATAGGAGTCAAAGTAAGAGCTTTCTTATAAAGTCCCTCTTCTCCAGACTCTTCTCCCAGGGAGTTCCCTAAGGGATAGCCATTTCATCAATTTTTCTGCCAGAGGATTTATGCTGCTTCACAATGGAAAGACACCTTGGCCAAGGTGAGACAGAGAAGGAAGGAAGAAAAGGAGTCGACCCATGCCAACAATGGCCATTCTCTTTTCCAGAGTGATCCAGTGTATGGTCCACATAAAGGGGATGAGTGGGTCAGCTATAGATCAGCTTAGCAAAGAAGACTGCAACCTGGATGATCTAAGTCAGATCAACAGGCAGTCAGAGGTTTTCTGGGCAGAGGAGGAGAGTGGTCTGGCCCAAAGTAAGAGTTAGCTAAAATTTAGTGAGATGGAGCCCAGGCACTTGGCAGCATCTCTGCTGGCCAATCAACCCTACCTTTGGATTCTGGGTCTGACATTCAGACTATTGTCTTTTCTCCAGTGTTCTCTGAGTCTTTTGCCTCAAGTATCTATCAAGGGAAGTTAGTCAATGAATCCCATCCATGCAGGTGAGTCTTTGCTAATTTCCCCATCTGCTATCTCCAAACATGCCAGAAAGCAAAAGAAAGTATTTGGATGGGGGGAGAGAAGGTGTCAAAACAGCACAATTCATCATAATGAATTGTCAGGACCAATCAGTCTGAAAACAGCAGTTTGCAACTTGGGTGATAACAAATCTTTTCTGGGACATTATCTCAACAGAAAAAAGAAGAAAAAAACCAGGATAAATTCTTAGCACAGTAGGGCTCCCTCCCTCCACCTCCTCCCCACTTCAAAAAGATTTAACATCTAATTCAGGTTTTGACGAGCTGCTTCATCTCTGCAGAAACACTGTTGATCTCTGTCGGACCCCAACGGCCTTGGGCAGAACAGACTGAAGAGCAGTAGAAAAAGAGTGGTCCGTCTATAATGATAAATAAATACATTATAGGATCCAGCTCTGGGGAAGGGCTGCCGACACTGATGGAGCGCCATGACCTCCAACATGACTGCCAAGTCCCAGGCTTTTAACAGGAGTCAACTTCCCCCTCCCATCCCAATCTTCTTTCTTAAAGGGTCCATGCCAAAAGAAAGGAAAAACACCAAGCATCCCAAACTCCAAAAATACTCAATCAGCATTTTAGATTGTACTGGGATCCTCGAAATACCGCTATTTTGAATTTTCTCAATACGTCCAGAAGAACAAAAGGAAAGGCACAGAGAAGGTCAGTATGGAGTGATCAGGGTACTAGGCTTCTTAATTCTGGTGCTTTCCCTCTGTTAATTATTTCCAACCTATCCTGTATATAGCTTATTTGTGTATATTTATTTGCTTGTCTATCCCCACCCCCAAGACTGTGACCTCCTTGAGGGCAGGAACTGCTTTTTGTATCTTTTTGTAAGCCAGAGCTTAGTAGAGTGCCTGGAACATAGTAGGTGCTCAATAAATGCTTATTGACTAACTGATTAACTGATATGTTCTTGTCCTACAAGTAATCCACAGTAAAGCCCAGGTTGAGACTCAGGTGTTCTAACTCCAAATTCCGTATTCTTTCTATGATCAAGATAGAACAACATATATGAAAAACAGTAGGGAGACCGAGTCCTCAAATTATATATATACCAACCTCAGGACAACAGGTAGCAAGGACTGGTGAAAAAAACACTGGAGAGAGGGGCTGCCTTTCAGTCCCAGGTCAGATATTAACTAGCTGTGTGGACCTATGGAACCTGGTCTCCCTCTCTGGTTCCGTTTCCTCATCTTTAAAATGAGGGAGTTAAGCAGGTAATCACTCAGACCCCTTCAAGGTCTAATAATCTATAAATTACTGAGTTTATAATTTTACCTCATCTTTAACATAGGAAAATTATTGTGCCCATGGGGAGCAATGTATAGTTATAGGATCATAGAAAGGGGAGTGAGAGGGTGAGGACTCAGAACAGAATGCAGACTGTCAAAGGAGAAAAGGATCTAAAGACATGTAACATCAGAGCTTAATGAACTTAACATAGAGACAAGGGAAAGAGTCAGAAGGGACTCTGGAGATCATCTGGTTCAATCCCCTCATTTTAAAATGGAGAAACTGAGACCCAAAGCAGGTACCAAGTGACAGATCTGGGACTAGAAATCAGGTTTCCTGACTCCTAATACAATGCTCTTTCCACCAATAGTAGTAGTAGTAGTAGTAGTAGTAGTAGTAGTAGTAGTAGTAGTAGTAATAGTAGTAAGTGATGCCATTAAAGTTCTTTGAGATTTGCATAGTGGTTTACATACCTATCTCATTCAGTTCCATGAGGTAGATATTACAGGCATTATTATCCCAGTTTTAGTGAGTTTCAGAGAGGCTAAACCCCTTACTGAAATTCACACAGCTAATAAATATTAGAGGTAAGATTCAAGCCCAGCTCTCTTCAGTCTCCAAAGGCAAAGTTCTTTCCATTACACCAGTCCAACAAGTAATTGGCCCATTAAATATTTGAGCCATTTAGCTAGCATTCCCCTATCATTCCTTTTGGGAAAAAAAAATCTATCCATAGTTCCTGATTTATGCCACATAAGAAGTTGGACTTTCCATTGTTATTTTGAGGCAGGAATGTTCCATCTAAAACATTTGTTCCTTGTGTTAATTCTTAAGCATGTACCCCTGTTTTGTTTAAACATCCACTGTGAAAAGCCAAGCATTGCCTTAAACTAACCCAAAACAACAACAAATGTACTGAATACTTCCCTTCTTCTCCTCTTGTGAATACTCCTCCTTTCCTCTAAAATTAAAGCTCTCTTCATTAAATGCAAAACATCACCTTCATCCCCCAGGTATGGACACACTGGAAATGACAATTTCAAATGATTCCTATCAGACTTTCTGTCTACAAAAATGGTCTGTGTCATCAATGGACAGCTCTCCTTGAGGTTTTGGATGGAGGGAGGGGAATCTGATCTGGAAGTCTTCCAAAGAGGTGACCTTGAGCTTTTCTACCTTTGCAGGGTTAAATTCAAGTCAAACCCTCAATTGTGCAGTGTAGCGGGAGAATAATTATGGATGGGAGAGCAAAAGGATTATGTCCTGTTTAAATTATATCCACCCACCCTATCCCCTACGGAAGGACCACACCAGCACAAAATAGAAGTTTGCTAAAAAAAAAAAAAAATAAAAGTATGTTGTTATTTTTGTCCTATTTATCTTTTACTTAACCTAGGCAAGAAAGGTTGGAAAGGGTAAACACAATTACTGGCGGACTGGTTACCTACTTAGGAGACTGGTGCAATTCAAGGCCATTAGAATTGACTACTCACTTTCTAAAAGACTACAGACTATTGATGTTTATTACTTTGATGTGCTAATTACAAATCATTCTTATCCATTCATAACAATAGGACTTTACAATGAATTTCCAGTTTCTTCTTCAGTCAAATGAGGGAGTGGTACTAGATCAATGGAATATTGTAATATTGCAAAAGTAATGGAATTAGTGAAAAAAAAAGTATGAATCAGAGACAGAACAACTTTATGATAATTGTAAAAAAAAGTTTTCTTTATCTAATTTTGTTATTCTTTATGCACATATGCATAGTAAACACTAAAATATATCACTCTGCTTCTAATATATTTCAATATATCTAGAATATTGAAATATTTCATATTGAATAGAGAAAACAGGAAGATTTTAGTAAGCCAATGTTACCCCTTGGCCTTAGATACCAAGGGCCTAAAAGTGGTTGGGAATACCTAGTTTGGATGATCTTTAAAAGACATTCCTACTCATAAATCTTATCGTTCTATGATGGAACCAACCTTTCCTCCTTCACTCTTCCTATATGTTCCTTATAGCCCCTTTCTGACCAGAGCAGTGTCTCTAAAAAGCAGTGTCCTAGACTGTACAGCTTGAAAAGAGAGGGCCCCCCTCCCCTCCTCTAACCCTCTTCCACCCCCCCCCACCTTCCATTCCCCCTCCACCCATCCAGCCCCTGGCTTTTCTTCCTGACAGCCCTGGCAGCAGCAATCGCTGTCAGGCTGTAATTTAAAGCAAAGCAATGCAAACTTGAACCAACTGTATCCAGGTGATTGATGGGTCGAGCTAGCAATTGTTTTTGTACCTTCACAGGATTCATGTAAGTAGGCATTGTGATCTGAACCCATCCTCTATCATTCCTTAATCCACTCAAAAGCAATGTTTAGCATCTTAACTTTATAATAAAAGGTATCAATTAGGACCTGTCAATGTTTTCAGTGGCAATATCTAATTACAGTCACTTGCTATAGGCTATCTTGTTAAAAAATTTTGAACTGAATGACTAAGTATTCCTGACAAGTTTAATGCATTATTAAAGGTGTAATTACCCAGTTATTGCTCATGGAATTCTGAGTTAATTATGTGACTTCTAAATTCATCACTTTTATGTTTATTGAACCTTAGTAAGTTCACCCTGGTCTCATGCTTCCCACTGATCCACTTTCTGATTCATTTTTAACTCTTGGAACAGGAGGGCTACTTACTTAAAAAACAGAAAGTGCTCAGGTCAGTTACAATTTACAACCTGGGACTGATAAAAGAGTGACAGATCTGGATGTGGAAGAAGAGGGTTCAAATTCTCTTTTACTTATTCCTTGTGTGACGTTGGGCAAGTTGTTTCTTCTCAGAGTTTCAGTTTTATCCTGTGTAAAATGAACAGGTTTAGAAGCAGCATGGTCCAGTAGACACTCCACTGGATCAAGCACAAGAGGACCTGTATTTAAATTACAGTTTGAGCTTGGGTTGTTCATTTCCCCTCTCTGACCTTATTTCTTTTGTTACTGTAGTCATTATCACTATTATTATTAACATTATGAGAAAAATATTTCCTTTGTGGGTTCATGTGATGGGTAACTACAGCCATATACTTACCACAACACAGAAGTTATAGAGGTAAAAACTTAGATTTTATTATTATGTTCAAACATAAGTTCAGACTTCAGAGAAAACCTAGACAACTATGAGGATTCTTCAAAGGCTTCTTATAGGCAAAATCATGTCAGTGATGGAGAAATAACTCATTGACATATTGCAACCTTGGACATTCCTCTTAGGCCATAAAAAGTTAAAGAGAAGATAGATCCATAATCCCATACTTCCTTCAGTGTCATCAAAGTTGAACAAACTTAAACAGTTGTAATCTCATACATCCCCTAAGGAAACAAACCTCACCAAGCAAACTCTAGGTAAACAAAGTCAAGCTAGAGATTAAACTATACTTAGAGGATACACAAATAGACTGATTGAGGAGGAGGATTTACAGTCATGCACAGTTAAAATTCTTCTGGCTTCTTATCTAAAAAATGTTAGGAGCTCTAAGTAAATTTTCATATCCCATAGGACAGGTTTTGGTCGGGTGAGGTTAATATTAAGATAGATGTTTAATTGACCACATTTCCAGGAGGAATGATCCTGAGTTCTGAATAATAAAAAGAAATTTAAAACCCCCATAACAAGAACAACAACAATAATAGCTAACATCTCTTTCTTTTTTTTTGGAGGGCAATTGGGGTTAAGTAACTTGCCCAAGGTCACATGGCTAGGTTTTTGTTTGTGTGTGTTAAGTATCTGAGGTCGGATCTGAACTCAGGTCATTCTGACTCCAGGGCCAGCGCTCTACTCACTGCGCCACCTAGCCACCCCTAATAGCTAGCATTTCTATAACACTTCAAGGTTTACAAAGTGCCTTACCGGATATTATCTCATTTTGCCTTCATAACAACCTTAGATGCTATTTTTATCCCCATTTCACAGATGAGAAAACTGAAGCAGACAGAGAGTAAATGATTCTTCTAGGCTCATATAGCTAGGAAAGATTGTAATTCAGGTCTTCCTGACTCCAGATCCAGCATTGCACCATCTTATTGCTTCTATAAAATGAGTCAGCTGATCTAAATGGCTTAAAGGTCCTTTCCAGATTTAAATATATGAACATATTATGTTTTTAGTAAATGATCTTTGAGGATCCATCCAACTCTAAATCCTATGATTAATTCCAAAGGAACAACTTGAGTTCCACAATTACTACTGGAGCTTGATATAAGTGAAACAAGTACATACCACTTACATGTTGGTGGTCAGTCAATACCCCTTACACATAAAAGAGGCCACTGGTGGCCACCTATATCAGTAGTGTCAAACTTAGATAGAAAGAGGGGTGTCTACTCCATAAATAGGGATCCATGAATAGGGATCCATCAATTGCATATTGACTGGAAAAGCACATACTAACATTATCAATGTTCTATTGTATTTTTATTTATTTTGATAAATATTTCCCAATGACATTTATTTATGATTGTCAGCACCAGCGAGTGTTGCAGGTCACATGTTTGATATTTAAGACTTAAAGAGAGAGTATATACAGGTCATTCTTGAATATAATAAGGATTTGAGAGCACATTTGCACTCTGGCATTTGTAAACATTCCTTCTCATCCCTGATAATGATTTGGACTGTCACAAATTTTGAGTCAAAGGCAAAATTGGGTCAAACATGGTTGTTGTTGTTGTTGTTGTTGTTTTATTTTGAAAAAGTGGGTATCACTTTCTATCTAACCCAGGCTTGAGGTGTAGTGGCCACTTATGGACCTGATCACACTGCTGACTGGCCCAGAAGTTTTGACTTGTTCTTTCCAAACTGGAGTAGTTTGCCAACCTTTTGTTCCTCTTGCTATGGGGGTTCACCATATTAGTGCCAGACAGTGTTGACATCAACATTAGCAGCAATGCAACTCAGAACACCCAAACTCAAGAAATCTACCAGCCTCAGTCTCCTCAAAAGTAGAGATTCCAATGATGTACCATCATATCCAGTCAAAATCTGGGAGTTTTGAAAAAGACATGAAGGAGGAGTGTGAACTATTTAAGTTAGTAACTACTAGCAGTAGGTAGTTAGGTGTTACAGTGGATAGAATACCAGCCCTGGAGTCAGGAGGACCTGAGTTCAAATCTAGCCTCAGACACCTATTAGCTGTGTGACTCTGGGCAAGTCATTTAACTTTGCTTGCCTCAGTTTCCTCCTCTGTAAAAAGAGGTAGAGAAGGAAATGGCAAAGTACCCTGGTATCTTTGCCCAGAAAAATTGGGTTACAAAGAGTCAACTATGACTGAAAAATGATTAAAAGTAGTATCAGTAGGAGAGATGACCTCCTCAACCCCATCCTAGAACTTTTGCTAAGGTATATAGGGCAATATTCCCCTTCCATAAATTTCAATACTGGGGGGGGGGGGGAGAGAAAGAGAGAGGGGGGGGCACTGCAGGAATGCAGGAATCTTAGAACAGAGAACTAAAGACTAAAGCTGCCAGCTGAAATCATTTCATCAATAATAAGCATTTCCAGTATCATGATCTTCCTTTCTATATAAAGAAACCTAAGGTCAGACATGAAGGCTTGTACTGTATACTCAGATCATGTGAAGAAAAAGGCAATGGAGGAAGTCAAGGATTAGCTAAAAATATGGAAAACTCAAATTAGGACAGAGAGCCAAACTTTGGCCTGAATGTTAGGAATCTTCCATAAAGGGGGTGGGAGTGGGTTCTGAACTATTGTCATTTTATTAACTTTTAATTTGATAAAAATTCTATAAAATAGCATAGAAAGGGAACCTGAGGCTATTATGCTGCTCTGAAGCTAGAAGAAGGTACATTGCTGTAGCAGAGTATGACCAATTAAATCTCCTGGGAAGAGGGAGGCATAGGGGAAAAGGCAATTACCAAAGATAAACCCTAAAAAAACCCATAGAAATGAGATAGTAAAGGACTCCACCTTCTATAGTGACACCCATCTGTATTACATATAAATAAATCAAAACACCAAGCACATTTTAGGGAAAGGAGAAGATTCTTAGTTGAATGCCCTAAACTCAAAAGACTTTATAGCTTAATTGGGGTTGTAAGTATTCTTGTGTGAAAAATTAAATTACTGCACATTGATAACCAAATAGGAGTTCAAGATATAGATCATAGTTTTAGACCTGTAAGAATTCTCAAAGGTCATCTCATCTTTCTTCTCCATCTTTAAGATGAGGAATCTAGAGACCAGAATGGATTAATAACTTGCTTAAGGTTTAAAAAAGAAAAAGATAAGATAAGAAGTTCTAGGCTGGAATTTGAGCTTAGACCCTCTAACTTCAAACCTAGCATTCTTTCTGACAGAACACAAAGCTAAAAGGACACTTGGAAATCATCTCATCCAACCCACAGAAAAGAAAACAGGGACCCAAAAGAATTACATTGAGGAATACAGCTAGTAAGAGGTAGAACCCTCTGACACTGAGCCCTGACACCAGAGCGTCTTCCTTCAATAAGAATAAACTGATCCAAATTATAGAAAAATCATCTTAGGAATTCAAAGAGGGAAGGGAGATTTAGACTGATTCTTCTTGGCCCCAGAGAGTAGCAGTAGAACCAACAGATGGAAAGTACAAAGAATGAACTCAATGGAAAAAAGATACTCCTAACAATTAGGATTTCTAACAATGCAATGAACTATCTTTAAAAACAATGTCCGATAAACTTGAGAACATAAATTATTCAGTGAAGAATTTCTTATTTACTATAGAGCTGATGAGAAAAATGAGTGTGGCAGAAATTAGGTTGAGAGGAATATCTTATAATATATACCAGAATAAACTCAAAATGGATAAAAGAATCTATTATAAATAGTCACAACTTTGAAGAGAATTTGAAAATAAAGCAGAGAAGGATAAAGAAAAGAAAGATAACTTAGGGAAATAGATATAGACCAATATCATTAGTGAATATTGATTAAATTATTTTAAATAAAATCCTAGTAAAAGGACTATAGCAACATAGCCAGAAAAAAAAGCCTTCACATTATGACCAATCTGTATTTATAGAAGAGATTCAATGATAGTTTAACATTAGAGAAACAAGTAAAATAATTATGTTAAAAATATACAAAATCACATTATTATTCCAAGAGAAGTAAAAATGACTTTTATTATATAAAGCATATAAAGTATAGGCATCTCGGGTTCATTCTCATATAATCAAAAAGTACCTAAAACCAAAACAATCATTTCATGCAAAGCATATGTACTAGAAGCTTTCTTAACAAATGTCAAAGTAAAGTAAGACATCCCTTGCGTTTTTATTACTCTAGAAATCCTAGCAATCTCAATAAGACCAAAGAAATTGATGCATAAAGATAGGCAAAAAAGATTCAAAAGTGGCACCATTTGCTGGTAACATGATGGTTTATTTAGATAATTCTGGGGAACAAGGGAAGAAACTAAGTGAGAAAATAAGTAGCATCAGCAAAGTTGTAGGCTTAAAAAAATCCAAAAAATTACATCATTTCTATATAATAAAAACAAAATCAAAGAATAGAAAGGCAAGTCTTATTCAAATTAACTATAAAAATGCATAAAATACCTTGGAAATAATTTGCCAAAGCTCACTCGTTAATTGTGTAGGTTGCATACAGCATGGCCCTTAAAGCAATAATAAATAAATAGTTAAAGGAATATTCAGTGCTTGTGGTTGAGCCATACCAATGTAATAAAAATGGTAATATTCTCAAAGTTAATCAAATTACCCAGAAGGATACTTTACCATACCTAATAAAATATTAAAATTTATTTAAAGGAATTTCAAGGAAAATAATTTTAAAAGGGAATAAGTGACGCGGAATGACACTGCCAAATTTCAAAAATAAATAAAAAACCAGTCCTGGTCAAAACAATTTAATATTGATTTTAAAACAGAAAAGTAGATCAATCAAATAGCCTAACAAGAGAAAATCAGAAATAAAATTCTGTTTGATAAACCTGAAAACATAAATTACCTAGGAAAGAACTGTCTATTTGATAAGAACTGATGGGAAAAAATGGGAGACAATCTGGTGGAAATTAAGTTTAGACCAAAATCTTACACTATAATCCACAATGAATACAACATGTTTATATAACCTGAATATTAAAGAGAGAAAAAAAGAGAGACAAAGAGACAGAAATAGCTGTTGGTAAGGAATGAATTTTTAACCAAACAAGAACTAGAAGCAACTACAGAAGAAAAAAATAGATATTGATTACATGAAGTTGAAAAGGTTTTGCATAAACAAAATTAAACATGTAGGACAAGAAGGGAAGCAATCAACTGCAGAAAATATTTGTATCAAAAATCTCTAATAAGACTTTGCTATACAAGATATATAGACAAATAACAGAAATATGTAAGACCAAAACTTATTTTTCCAGAAAGAAGTAGACAAAGAATATTGACAAATAGTTTTCTAAAAATGTTTCCATTTATTAATACCCATATGAAAATTATTAAGTGACATTCAAATCAAAATAATTCTGAGGCTTCCAGAGTTGAATAGAAAATTTGACATCCAGACACAAGAAGCAAGAGATGCCTGTGAAGGTAATCAGGGAAAAGAAATCAAAAGGAACTTATCAAAGTTGACCTATTTATATTCCTACATGGAAAAACAATAACTGTGACTGATAAAACCTTTCTCAGTATGAAAATAATGGAAGAAGGGTATATGGGCATATGCATACGTATGTGAATGTGTATATATATGTTTACAGTTATACATGGATAGAGGGCATAGGTTGAATTTGTTGGGAAGGAATGATACTTAAGGGGTGAAATTATGAGGTGAGAGGAAAGTGGCAAGAGGAGATGGGGAGAGACAGGGTAGGGTAAACTATCTCATGTAGAAGAAGCAAGGGGAAGTGGCTGCAGGGGAGGGGTAGAACAGGAAGGCAAAAAAGCAAAACCACATTCTCATTGAATTTGGTTCAGGGAGAGAATGACATACATACTAAATGGGATATCTCAACCTGCAGCAGAGTAGGGGGAAGGGGGATGAGAGGGGGGATGATGTAGGGGAGGGCATTCTTGGGGGAAGGGAGGTTGGAAGTACCCACTATCAAAGAGGGACAGGATCAAAGTAGGGAATGGACCAGGTGGGGGGTGGGATGGGTGGGGGTGAATTATAAGCAGCCTTTTACAATATATCTACTATGGTAATGTTTTGCATAGCTATGCATGTACAACACATACTGAATTACTTATCTTCCCAGAGGGAATGGGTGACAAGGGAGGAAGGGAATGGATCTGAAATTTGAGGTTTTAAAATTAAATGTTTCAAATATATATAAATACTATTATTAATACTATTTTGCACGTAATTGGGAGATAAGATGTGCAGGCATTGGGGCACAAAGACTCACCTTGCTCTAATGGAAAAGTCAAAGGGGGTATGGGAGAAAATGTGGGAGAGAGCAGATTGGATGAGGGGATATCTTGTGGGATTGCTATTCTAGGGTGGTGGGTAGGGGGAAAATGGGGAAAAAATCGTAACTCAAAATCTGGTGGAAATGAATGATGTAAACCAGAAGTTAATAAAGCATTTGTCTAAAAAAAAATAATTCTGAGGCTTCATCTTACACAAAGAAAATTTTAGCAAAGACAGGAAGAGTGATTATTGGAGGGATTGTAGAATTACAGGAACACCAACACATTAATGGTGGAACAGTCATTCAATAAACATTTATTAAGCACCTAATATCTACTAGGCACTGTGCCAAGCACTAGAGATACAAAAAGGGGCAAAAGATAGTTCCTGACCTCAGGAAGCTCTTGATCTAATAAAACTATGAATCAGGACAACTAGTTTGAAAAAAATAATTTGCAATTCTGTAAAACATTGATTAAAATATTCAAAGTATTTGACTCCAAGATTCCACTCTTATGGAATAACCAAGAAGGTCACTAACAAAAAGAAAAGATACATATACACCAAAATATTCATAGTTGTACTTTAGAATTAGAAACAAAGTAGATATCTATCAATTGGAGAATGACTAAACAAATGATGGCAGATGAATGTAATGGAATATTACTTTATTATTAAATGTACATGATAAATACAGTGAAGTATTGAATTTTAACATAAAAAATCCAAAAGAAACCCCCAAAACCCAAGATCTTGGCAACCAGTCCCATCATTTCCTGGCAAATAGAGGGAGAAGAACAAGATTTTATATTCTTGGGTTCAAAGATCACTGCAGATAGTGACTGCAATCCTGAAACTAAAAGACATTTTGCTCCTTGGAAGGAAAGTTTTGGTAAATATGGACAGCACACTAAAAAGTAGAGACATTGACATGCTGACAAAGGTCCATATAGTCAAAACTATGACTTCTAGTAGCAACATATGACTGTGGGAGTTGTATTATAAGGAAAGTTGAGTGCCACAAAATCAAATTTTTCAAATTGTGATGCTAGAGAAGACTTTTGAGAGTCCCTCGGACAGCAAAAAGATCAAATCAGTCAATACTTAATGAAATTAATTCAGACTACTCATTGGAAGGACAAATACTGAAACTGAAGCTTAAATACATTGGTCACATAATGAGAAGACAGGATTCACTGGAAAAGACCCTGATGTGAGAGATTGAAGGCAAAAGGAGAAAGGCATGGCAAGAGGATTAGATAGATAGATAGATAGTGTTGTGGAAACCATGACTATGAACTCGGAAAGGCTCTAAGAAATAGTGGATGATAGAAAGTCCTGACCTGCTATGATCCATTAGGTCATCCATGTTTAGCCATTATGACTAAACAACAATGGCAATGGAAAGACATACACGAATTGACATAAAGTAAAGCTAATAGAGCTAGAAAACATATAAATAATGACTGCAACAATGCAAACAAAAATGCAAGCAGAAAGCAATTGAAGCCATGAAAGTAAAGAGAACAAACTCATCCAAAATAAGATATAAGCCTTTCAGACATCCCAAAGTGGATATCCAGTTAATATCTTACATTCAACATGTCCAGAACTGAGTTATCTTTTTTCCATAAACCCTTTCCACTTTCCAAACTTTTATTTGGCTGCTGAGGAGATCATTATCATCACAGCCCCTTTAGTTGGCAATTTAGATGTCATTCTTGAATCTTCATTATCTCTCAAAGGCTAATCTAATCTATAGTGGAAGGTCAGTCAATCTCACCTTTGCAGCATCTGCTGAATACAGCCCCTTCTTTCCTTTGATTCTGCTGCCACCTTAGTGCTAGCCCCCACACCCCACACTCAGATGATTGCTGAAGCTTGCTGGTGAGTCTCTCTGCCTCAAATCTCTTCCACCTCCAATCCATACTTCAAAGAGATTTTCCTAAAGTTGCAAATTCATTCCTTTCACTCTGCACTTCCCCCTCCCTAGAGATTTCATATCACCTCTAGGAACAAATGCAAAATATCTCTTTGATATTCAAAGTCTTTCATACTCTACTACACTCTACTTTTCCAGCCTTTTTACTTACTCCCTGTCACATATTCTTCCTACAGTGACACTGGTCTCCTTGCTGTTCCATAATCAAGACACTCCATCTCCCTACTGCATGACTTTCACTGGTTGCTCCCTATGCCTAGAATGTTCTCCCTTCTTATCTCTGCCTCCCGCTTCCCTGGCTTCCTTTCTAAATGCCAACAAATATTCCACCTTCAATAAAAGGTCTTTCTCAATTCTTTCTTATTCTAGAGCATTTCCTCTGTTAAATATTTCCCATCTATCCTGTATTTAGCTCATCTGTACATATTTGTTTACTTGTAGTCTGAGGCAATTAGATGTCACAATAGATAGAGCACTGAGCCTAGAGTGGGGAAGACCTAAATTCAAATATAGCCTCAGATACTTGCTAGGTGTGCAACCCTAAGCAATTCAATTAACCACTTTACTCAACTATAAAATGGGGATAATAACATCACCTATCTCATATGGTTTTGTGAGAGTCAAATGAAAAAATTTTTGTGAAGTACTTATCCCAGGGACTAGGACACAACAGGGGCTACATAAATGCTTATATACTTCCTTTCCCCCAACTGCATTAGCTCGTGAAATCTTTGAGGGCAAAGACTGTATTTTGCCTCTTTTAGTATCCCTAGTGTTTAGTGTGGTGCCTGGCACATAGTATAGATTTAATGAATGCTTACTGACATTCTGACCAAGATAGGGAAAATTACAAATCTAACAAAAATTTTAAGTGTAAATGGATTAAATAATCAATAAAATAAAAGATAGTGGTAGTGTGGGTAAGGAAAAAAACCCACAATCTCTTACTCACAAGAAACATTAAAAAGTAAGATAAAATAGAAGTTATACTCTTACTATCAGACAAAGTAAAACACAAATACAGAAACTACATTACACTTGAAAAAATAGAAGAAAATAAACCAATATCATTATTTTTTTTTTAAAGCAATTGGGGTTAAGTAACTTGCTCAAGGTTACACGGCTAGTCATTATTTATGTGTGGGTGCTCATTTTCTGAGGCCGGATCTGATCTCGGGTCATCCAAACTCCAAGGCCAGCACTCTTACTCACTGCTCCACCTAGTAGCCCCTTTAGGGCAATTGGGGTTAAGTAACTTGCCCAAGGTTACACGGCTAGGTTTTTGTTTGTGCGGATTAAGTGTCGGAGGCCGGCTCCGAACTCAGGTCCTTCTGATTCCAGGGCCAGCGCTCTATTCACTGCGCCACCTAGCCGCCCCACCAATATCATTATTAAAGACATAATCATCAAATGATATAGCATCTAATTTTTTTAAAGCAATTGGGGTTAAGTAACTTGCTCAAGGTTACACGGCTAGTCATTATGTGTGGGTGCTCATATTCTGAGGCTGGATTCGATCCCGAGTCATCCCAACTCCAAGGCCGGAGCTCTTACTCACTGCACCACCTAGCCGCCCCTATAGCATCTAATTTCATAAATTAAAAAATTGAATTGCAAAAAATGTCAAATTACAAAAAGAGCAAAAGAATTTAATGATTCTATCTTACAGATGGACAGATCTAACAAAAGGACAAGCAAAGGGGGAAAATATAGAATTGAACAAATTGTGGGAGGATGTTTAGCTATAGAGAATTTATGATACATTCTGACCCATAAAGAATATGCATAATTTTCAGTACCACACAGCAATATAAAAAAGAGGAAGTATTAGTATATGTGGAAATTACAATTAAATACAAAATGCCAGAAATACTAAACACATTCTTTACAGACCAAAGGACAATTAAAATAACACTCAGTTTAGTGAGTACAAGCAATCATCAGAACCTACTATGAAATCAATGCTACCAAAATTAAAATTCAAAAGAAATATAGGATTATCATCAATAATATAAAATCTTCCAATAAACAGAATATCAACTAGCCATTTTAAATAATCTATCCTTACAAAAGGAAATAACAAGAGATTTTTAATTGATTCATCAAATAGATATTTTAAATGATCTAATATTAGAAAAGGAAATAAATTAATCAATTCATATGGATTTTCATGAGAAAAAATTTCAAAGAAAGATAATACCTATACTACAAATCATTCACCAAAAAAGGAGGCAAAAGTTGAACCAATTTACCATTATAAAAGCATCAGTCTGGACGAAGATCCTTAGGAGTTCCATGAACTTCTTATTGAAAAATTCAGACTTAAATTGAAGTAGGGAAAACCATAAGCTCATATATGAATGACCTAAATAACAAACTTTATGAATGTAGTGGGAGTGATGAATAGATTTAATGGATTAGATATGATAGATAGAGTGCCTGAAGGACTCTGGACAGAGGCTCACAATATTGTACAGATGGCAGCAGCAAAAGACATTCCAAAGAAAAAGAAGAGTGAGCAATAAAGCAAAATGTCTATTTAATGAAACTTCACAAATACATGAGAAAAGACAGGAAGAGGAAGAAAAAAAAAAGAGAGAAAGCTATACCTAGATGAATGTAGAATTTCAGAAAAATAACTCCTTGCCCATCAATTGGGGAATGGTTGAACAAGTTGTATTATATGATTATGATATAATACTATTGGACTATAAGAAATGATGAACAGAATGGTTTCAGAAAAACCTGGGAAGACTTTTATGAACTGATGAAAAGTGAAGTGAGCAAAACCAGGAGAACAGTAACAACAATATTGTAAAGATGATCAACTGTGAAAGACTTAATTACTCAAATCAAGACAATGATGGAAGACATGATAAGAAAAAAAAAAGTGCCATCTGCCTCTAGGGAGAAAACTCATGAACTTAGAAAGCAGATTGAAGCATAATTTTTTTAACTTAATTTTTCTGTTGTTTTCTTTTGCAACATATCTATTATGAAAATATGTTTGGCATGACTTCACCTATATAATCGAAATCAAAGGCTTGCCTTTTCAGGAAGGGAGTAGGAACAGGAGGGAGGGAAAAAACTTGGAACTTGAATTTTTTTAAAAGATAATTTAAAGTTCTTTTACATGTAATTGGGATATATTTAACAAAAGAAATAAATCCCAGTTTAATGACTTATTAAGGCAATTGATAGTACAAAAAAGAATTGTAGACCACAAAATAAACCCACAAAAAACCTAATCACACTTCTAAACAGAAATAACTCAAAACAGCAAAAGAAAAAGAAATTTCATTAAAAATAACTACAAAATATGTAATAGCAATTTATTGCAAAAATTATTTACTATGATCAAATTGGATTTATAATAGGAATGCAAGGATATATCAATAGTAAGAAAAAATATAATTAATCATGAATAAATAACATCCAAAATGATATAAATTAGTGAAAATAAAACACAATACTCATTTATGTTAAATATCCTAGAAAGTATATTCAGAAAGGAATTTTTTCATATGATAAAAAAATCTATCTATAACCAAAACCTAGCATCATATGCAGTAGAGCAACTTAGAAGATACCTGAATAAAAACAGGTACAAAGCAAGGATTCTCCTTTTCCTCAGTATTATTTGAAATAGTTCTAATAAGAAAGTATAAAAACCAAAATTTCACCTTTTTTCTGAGAACATAATGGCTTACTTATACAATGCTAGGAAAACAGTTAAGGGACTAATTAAGGCAATTGATGGTACAAAAAAAAAATTGTAGACCACAAAATAAACCTACAAAAAAACCTAATCACATTTCTAAACAGAAATAATATAACCTAGGAAACAGTAAAATAAAAAGAAATTTCATTTAAAAATAACCACAAAATATATTACATTTCTGGGGCAAATCTACAAAAGTCCTTTAAATATCTGTATACATATACTTGCAAACATTTCTTAAAGAAATAAAAATCAACTTAATTTACTATAGGAAGACTAATTACTTATAGTCCATATATGCCAATATAATAAACATGAGAGTATTATGAAAGTTGATTTATAGATTTAGGACTATACCAACCAAACTACCAAAGGAATATTTTACAGAGATAAATGAAAATATTTAGGAAAAATTTGTTTGGAGGAAGAAGAAATCTAGAATATCAAGGAAATTTTTTTAAAGGCAAGAAAGAAGGGGGAATAGAACCTCCAGATTTCAGAATACTTTAGGAAGCAGTAATCATCAAAAACCATTTGATTCTGGTTAAAAATAGAAAAGGATATTGATGGAACAGACTAGGAAGAAGAATTTAAAAATGACACACTGTTCAATAAACACAAACCATAAATTACTTAGGAAAGAATATCCTACTTGATAAGCATTGGGAGAAAGCAGTCTGGTATCCATTTGATTTAGAAAAATACTTTATACAATATTCCATAATAAATTAAAAATGGTTACATAATCTGAATACTAAAGATCATAGCATAAAACAAATTAGAAGATAAGCATCATATGTCTTTCATTATTAGAAGTAGAAAAGGAATGTTAATTCTTAACCAAACAAGGAATGGAAGTAACAACAAAAGATAAAATAGAGAATTTTGATTAGGGGCATTGAGGGGGCAGGGCCAAGATGGCGGAGTAGAAACAGCACTTCCAAGGTACTCTGCCCCACACCACCTCCAAACAATGTAAAAGGGGAATCTGAACAACTTCTGGAGCCCCAGCACCCATAGAATGACACAAAAAAAGCTAACCTCCTGCTGAGGACAACGCAGCAGCTCTGCAGGGAGCAGCCAGCACAGTGCACTGAGAGCAGGCAGCACAGCGCACTGGGAACTGATAGCTGGGAGCTGAGCCCAGGCGAGAGTGAGATGCAGTTTTAGCCCCAGGGCAGTCGGGCCAGCAGCTGGCTGAAGGGACCCCAGAACACCAGCAGCTGTGGCGATTCCAGAATTATCAGCACAGATATGCCTAGGACAAAGTGAGAGGTTAGTGCCCTGTGGACTTTGAGACCAGTATTTGGGGAATGCGTCGACTTCCTCCCCTGGGGGCAAAAAGCTGCTGAGGAAACACAGCACAGAGGCCATTTTGCAGCATCAGTGGCAGCTCCAGCTCCTGGTCTGTGAACTGTAGAGATTTCCAGCAATCAGTCTGAGGGTTAATCGCTCTTGCTTTAACCTGCTTGGATCTGGATTGTGGTCTTGGGGGGAGGCCTGGGGTGGGTATCCAATTTGCCAGAGTGGGTGGAGGCTTTACAGAGGCCACCCAACCTCCAGAATTTGTGAAGATCCCACGTTTGGGACAGAAGCTCTCCTGTCTGGTGGCAGAGTCCTACCGTGGCAACAAACCCGAAAATCAAGCAATTAAGTGGCAATATGCCTAGGCAAAGGAAACAAAATAAACAGAAAATGCAACTTTAGACTCCTATTTTGGGGGCAAAGAGGATCAAAGCATGGAAGAGGAGGAGGTCTGTGAGGTCAGAACTCCTGCACCAAAAGCCCCAAATGAAAATACAAGCTGGCTACAGGCCATAGAGAACCTTAAGAAGCAGATAAGAGAAGTGGGGGAAAATTGGGAAGAGAAATGAGAAAGATGCAAGAAAAGTATCAAATGGCAGTCAACAGCCTGACTGAGGAAA
Source organism: Gymnobelideus leadbeateri (assembly GCA_011680675.1). Taxonomy (NCBI): domain Eukaryota; kingdom Metazoa; phylum Chordata; class Mammalia; order Diprotodontia; family Petauridae; genus Gymnobelideus; species Gymnobelideus leadbeateri. The sequence goes on along the minus strand of WOXC01005843.1, from coordinate 20,710 downwards.
ACAACACCTTAAAAAATAGACTAATGGCAAAAGAGGCTCAGAAAGGCAATGAGGAGAAGAATGCCTTAAAATGCCGAATTTGCCAGATGGAAAAAGAATCTCAAAAACTCACTGAGAAGAATCATTCCTTCAGAATTAGACTGGAGGAAATGGAAGCTAATGATGTTATGAGAAATCAAGGTGCTGTTAAACAGATCCAAACAAATGAAAGAATAGAAGGCAATATGAAATATCTCATGGGAAAAACCACTGACCTGGAAAATAGATCCAGGAGAGATAATTTAAAAATTACTGGACTACCTGAAAGTCATGATCAAAGAAAGAACCTAGAAATCATCCTTCAAGAAATTCTCAAGGAAAATTGCCCTGATGTTTTAGACCCAGAGGGGGAAATAGAGGTTGAAAGAATCCACAGATAGCTTCCTGAAAAGGATCCCAAAAAGATAACTCCTAGGAATATTATAGCCAGGTTCCAGAACTCCCAGTTCAAGGAGAAAATACTACAAGCAGCCAGGAAGAAACAATTCCAATATTGTGGAAACACAATCAGAATAGCCCAGGACCTGACAGCTTCTATACTGAGGGATCAAAGGGCATGAAATATGATATTCCAGAGGGCAAAAGAGCTGGGATTAAAACCAAGAATCACCTACCCAGCAAAACTGAGTATCTTGTTTCAGGGGGAAATATGGTCATTCAGTGGAATAGAGGACTTTCAAGCATTCTTGAGGAAAAAGCCAGAGTTGAATAGAAAATTTGACATTCAGACACAAGAAGCAAGAGATGCTTGAGATGGTAATCAGGGAAAAGAAATCAAAAGGAATTTATCAAAATTGGACTATTTACATTCCTACATGGAAAAACAATAACCATGTCTGATGAAACCTTTCTCGTTATGAAAATAATTGAAGAAAGGTATATGGACATATGAATACATATGTGAATGTGTGTATATATGTTTACAGGTATACATGGATAGAGGGCACAGGTTGAATTTGGTGGGAAGGGATGATACTTAAGGAGTGAAATTAAGAGGTGAGAGAGGAAAGTGACAAGAGGAGATGGGGAGAGACAGGGTAGGGTAAACTATCTCATGTAGAAGAGGCAAGGGGAAGTAGTTGCAGGGAAGGGGAAGAACAGTAAGGCAAAGAGGCAAAACCCTATTCTCATTGAATTTGGCTCAGGGAGAGAATCACAAACATACTAAATGGGATATATTTATATACTCACCCTGCAGGAGAGTAGGGGGAAGGGGGATAAGAGGGGGGATGATGGAGGGGAGGGCATTCTTGGGGGAGGGGAGGTTGGAATTGCCCACTTTTGAAGAGGGACAAGATCAAAGTAGGGAATTGACCAGGTTGGGGATGGGATGGATGGGAGGGAAATATAAGCAGTCTTTTACAATATATCTACTATGGTAACATTTTGCATAGCTAGACATGTATAAGACATACTGAATTACTTATCTTCCCAGAGGGAGTGGGTGACAAGGGAGGAAGGGAATGGATCTGAAATTTGAAATCTTAAAATTAAATGTTCCAAATGTATATAAATACTATTATTAATACTATTTTGCATGTAATTGGGAGATGAGATGTTTAGGCATTGGGGCTCAGAGATTCACTTTGCCCTAATGGCAAAGTGGAAGGGGGTATGGGAGAAGATATGGGAGAGAGCAGATTGGATGAGGGGATATCTGGTGGGACTGCTATTCTGGGGTGGTGGATAGCAAAAAAATGGGGGAAAAATTTTAACTCAAAATCTGGTGGAAATGAATGATGTAAATGAGAAACTAATAAAGCATTTGTTAAAAAAAAAGAGAGAGAGGATTTTGATTAGATGAAACTGAAAAACTTTTATATTAACACAATTCACTAGGATAATATACACACACATACATACACGGTTGTGTTTATATTTGTATATGTTTGGGGTGTTCAGGGAGAATTAGCACCTCTGGTGTTAGAGTTTCCCAAGCTCTTTTCAGGACTGCTCATCCATCTTTGGTGTCCACCTGATTCATCCAACTCTCACCTGCAGCTCCAAGCTATGGTATGCACAACAGCCACACCCTGTTGAAACCATCTTGGCAGATGTGTTAAACTAGGTTGAGGGAAACCAACAGGCTTCAAGTCTTTGGTGAGTTAGGGGGATGTCTACCCCAAGCATGTGAAGTCTTCTCCTGGAGGAATGAGCAGATGAGAATAATTTGTTCCAAAACCATGAAGGCAACTGAAACAGGTGCTGAAGAGCACTTAGAGCTTGGTCAGACATCAGAGATGCCAAGGTAATCCACCGAATCTTGGGCCATTGCCAGTCACTTGTCTTTTATCTTGCCACTGGACTGTGATGACTAGAAGAGAGAGTGAGGCTGATGACTTAATGGAACTCTGCCTCACTTAAATCTAATTCACATATCTGTCAAGACACCACCATGTGATGTTATTGGTCCTCTTCAAAATGAAGTATGAACAACAACATATGTATATGCACATACACCTAGACACATTTGTATATGTATATATGTACATTTATGTATAATACACATGTATATATGCACACACATACATAGACATTTGCAGAAATATATAAGATCAAAAGCCATTGCCAAACAGATGAATGGTCAAGGGATATAAACAAATACTTCCTCAAGGAAGAATGGCAAACTATTAACAACCACATTTAAGAATTCTCCAAATTATTAATAATAATCGAAATATAAATCCAAACAACTCTGGGGTTTCATCTCACACCCAGAAAGTTGGTGAAGATGATAAAAGATGTAGATAGTCAGTGATGAAAGGATTGCCAAGAAATAGGAATATAAATACATTATTGATAGAGCTGGAGATGGGTCCAACCTAACTTAAAATTAAACTAAGAAAGTTACTAAAATATCCATATATTTAAACTACAGATTCCACTGCAAGGCACATATCTTGAAGGAAGGGAATGAAAAAAAGAAAGCTCCCTCCCCCCAGATACTTAAATATTTATAACAATATTTTTGTTGCAGCAAAAGACTGGAAACAAAGTAGATATCTGTTGACAGAGAAATGACTAAACCAAATGTGGTGAATGTATATTACTGCATTGCAATAAATGTTAAATGTAATAAATGAACAACCATGAAAAACTTAAATGAACTGATGCCAAGTAAAGTAAGCAAAATAAAAAAAAAAACCTACAGAATAAATGCAAAGGACAACAATGACAGAACTATCAAAACTGAATGCTGTGAGATTTATAATGACATTCTTGGCCCAAAAGAAGAGATTTGAGAAGATAACTCCCCTTTTTCCTTTACAGAAGCATGTGGCATGTGTATATGTGTGTGTGTGTGTGTGTGTGTGTGTGTGTGTGTGTGCGTGCGTGCTCATGTGCGCATGGTGGGGGGGAAATGAGTGGGGATGGGAGTGGATGAGTATGAGATGTTGCATTTGATTTGATAGTTTTTATATGGTTTTTAGTTGTGCAGAACTTTTAATTTTTTTTCTTCCTCTTAAAATTCTCTATTTCATTGGATGATTTTCTGAGAAGGGGTGGGAGAAGTAATATAATAAACAAAATCAACAAAATTTACTTTTAAAAAATAAGGGATCTATTTAGCATGTGTCCAAAAATCAGAAATGAAATCAATGGCAGGGGGTGGGGGGGGATCAAGCAAATGTAAATTCAACAAATATTTATTAAGCTCCTTCTAATTTAGTCTGTTTTTAAATTTCCCTCTTTGGATAAGAAACCCATGACTCTCCAAGAGTTAACTTTAATAGGCAGAGTGAAGAGTATAACCAATATGACTAAATCTCCTTCATCTTTCTTGCTTTTTGGCATAATTTCTCACTAGTTCCTTTTCCGCTTCTGCCTTCCATCCTGTATTTAGGCAGGCAGGCAGGCATTTTGCCTGTCTCTAGAATTCATTGCCCAGATTTCAGCCTTTCCTCTGTCCCTGGACCCAGCAGGGCCTCTTATGTTCTGTAGCTGGAGCAAGTCATTGGCTACCCCACATTCACTACCAAGTGAAATTTCTGACATGCTACAGTACCATCATTATACAGGCCATGCAACTGAGGTGATAAATCTCACTTCATTCCCATTTGGAAGAAGGATCTTCAATTAAGCAAAAATTGATTTTCTAATGATTTTTTTCTATGCTTGTGATTGGTGGATTGTTTGAGCCTGCTCCAACCTCACCATGTAGGAGAAAGAACAATTAAACCCACTGAGTCATCAACAGCACGATTGTTTTTAAGTGAGTGAATGCAATTTAACGCTTTCATTTTTGGCAAGAGCAGAATCTTATAACCATTACAGGAAAGAAAATGGCAGAACTGTTAAAGTGCCAGGCCACTGAGAGGGAAAGAGAAGGAAAGCTCATCTGATCTTGGAAATCCTTTTATGGCAGTAAGTGACTCCCTCATGCTAATGGCACCAATGGATGAGAGTCGATGGCATAATGACAAGTTTTTTGAATCTGTATGGCATAAGGCTTTACACAGCTGTTATTTTTGAATAACAGGAAGATGGCCTACACTCATGGGTTTTACCCTTAACATATTTCTGCCACCCCAATCAGGGCAAAAGGGCAATTGGTCTCTGGGGTAAGAAGGCAACAGATGCTGCCAATGTCCCCAGTGAGGTCACTGACCTCTCCTGCCTATGAGACTTGCCTGTAGGCAATTCATCAGAATCTCTATACTGTTGCTAGGCTGGCCCATTCAAATATAGTAGTTGAGTTGTGTATTTGGAGAAGGAAGAACAAGAGAACCAGCTGATAACTTTCCTGACAGAGAAGTGTGACACAGAGAGGAAGGCTGGTTATGTGGGTTACATTCCTCTGGATGTCTGATTTTCTGTTCCCCTGAGTTATGTGTTTCCCTGTGGAATTCCTCTTCTTTGGGCTGTATATGAACAGCTTGAGGTCATGAGCACAAAACAAACAAAGGGCTGGACAGTAATGACTGTCACATCAGGTGCCTCCTTGAGAGCAGCTTCTGAGCCCTTCTCTCTTCTCTTGGGTGTTCCTTTGCCAGAAGTCATGGGACACTTGCTTTCAATGACTGTGAGACCCTGACATTTTAAATACTTTGATCATCCATGATTTCATAACCATAGGTATTTCATCTTCTGACGAAATCCCTTCATATCTTAGTATACGGTCTCCATGAGGTGCTGTGGCCAAAAAACATCATTACACTGAAGCCAATCTTCTGGTCGTGAGCCTTTTTACACTCAGCTAGGCAGGTCTTCAAACACAGTCACACAACCTAGCATTAGACCTCAGCTCAGTCTTTCCAGCTTAATAGGTCCTATTGGAGATCCCTCTCCAATAGTATGGTCTTCAAGGGCTCAAAGACATCTCCCTGTTCAGTAGAGAGAGTTGGAGAGGAAGGGAGGAAGGGAAGAAGGAAGGAAGGAAGGAAGGAAGGAAGGAAGGAAGGAAGGAAGGAAGGAAGGAAGGAAGGAAGGAGGGAGGGAGGGAGGGAGGGAGGGAAGGAAGGAAGGAAGGAAGGAAAGGAGGGAAGGAAGGAAGGAAGGAAAGGAGGGAAGGAAGGGAGGAAGGGAGGAAGGAAGGAAGGAAGGAATGCAGGAAAGAAGGAAGGAAGGAGGGAAGGAAGGAAGGAAGGAAGGAAGGAAGGAAGGAAGGAAGGAAGGAAGAAAAAAGGAAGGAAGAAAAAAAGGAAGGAAGGAATGGAGGGAAGGGAGAAGGTGCCATTTATTAAGCTCCTACCATGTACCAGACACTGCTCTAAATGCTCACAAATATCTTATTTGATCCTACAACGCTAGGAAGGAGATGTTATCTCCGTTTTACAGTTGAGGAAACTGAGGAAGACAGGGTCACACAGCTAGTAACTGTCTGAGACTGGATTTCCTGATTGTAGCCCAGCACTCTATATACTATAACACAAAGCTGCCTAAATAGATGAATCTTAGCACAGAAAAATGTCCTCGAATATTATAATTTTTAGTTTTTCTTAAAAATGTTATGATTGGGGACGCTAGGTGGCACAGTGAATAGAGCACTGGCCCTGGAGTCAGAAGGACCTGAGTTCAAATTTGGCCTCAGACACTTAACACTTACTAGCTGTGTGACCTTGGGCAAGTGGCTTAACCCCAATTGCCCTGCCTTCCCCCCTGCAAAAAGTTAAAAAATGTTATGATTGCCCATCTCTCCAAAATGTGCTATCTAACTCTAAGGAAAACCTCTAAAGTCATGTTAATATCAAGCACAAATGTTCATTTATCTGATCCAACCCAATAAATCTTGGAGGGCTAAGGCACTGATCTTCAGCAGAGGCTTAAGATCCTACTCTTTGCTGGAGATGTGTGAGAAGTCACTTTATCCCAAATTAGTTTTCATATCAAAACTACAAATATAGCATGAATTCAGAGAGATTGAGTAGGCTCTTAGTTTCAAAGGGAAAAATAGTAATACTGCTACTAAAATAAATTAGGCAACATATATATCCTGCATATAGAGGCAGATAAGTAGATCAGTGGATAGAGTGCTGGGCATGGAATCAGAAAGACCTGAGTTTAAATCTGACCTCAGATACTTACTAGCTGTGTGACCTTGGGCAAGTCATTTAAATTCTGCCTTAATTCACCGAAAAAGAAAATGACAAACTGCTCTTTATATCTTTGCCAAGAAAACCCCCACAGACAGTATTAGTGTGCTAGGGCCTAAAGAGTCATGATGAGTCTAACACTACTGAACCACAACAACATATATGGAATATTTATTACATGCCAGGATCTGGGATAGATACTGAGAGGGGGTTGGGAAATAGTAGATATCAGAGAAGGATAGGTGGTAACAATTTCATAGAGAAGACTTGAGCCATTGTCTCTATTATGTATCACCTGAACCACCTCCTACAAGTGGTTCTGTAAAATGGCTCATCTATAAAAGAGAGGAGTAAGCTAGCTGATTCTTATTTCATTCGTGCTCTAAATTACAGTTCTTTGATATTTTCCTTAATCTGGCTCCTGAATGATACTGGCCAGCAGGAGATTAACACCTGGACCAGATATAAAGAACTCCCTTTATCTGGGTCTATTGTTAGGTTAGTTTAGGATGGGGCAGCCAGGAAGGGAGATCATAGGTACAGCTAGTCCTCACCCTGACTCAGAGATATTCAAATCAAGCCCCCTTCATTTCCTGAACAGGCCTCAATGTTAAGCTCCAAGCATGTGGGTTTGCTGGTGTACAGCAACGCTTCCAGAAATCTTCCTTCATTGTCTGCTCTTACATAACAGCAAAATCATTAAGGAAGTTCCTCTTAAGGATAAACCCACTTCCCTTTTGGGCCTCAGAGATGATCTAGTCCAACCTTATCAATTTACAAATGGAGAAATGAAATTCCCATTCCTTTTTTCTATGACCCTGTAAAAGTGCCAGAGAACAATGGGGGGAAAGCATCACACATTCAGCAATCCTCTCCCTTTTCCCTAGAACAGAACTTGGAGAGTTGTTTGGGTTTTTTTGTTGTTACTGTTGTTTCACCACTGGGATCTTTAGGAGAGAATATAACTGAACTTGGGATTAGAAGACCCAGGTTCAAATCCCAACAGTTTACTTTTCAAGCCCATCTGTGAAATGAGAGGCTTGGACTAAATGACCTCTAAGGTCCTTCCAGTTCTGATATTCTGAGAATCTAGTTCCTGGGCTTGGGGGAGGTTAGATAAAAATGTATTGCCCTTGTTATCTTAATTTTGCCAATGCCTACATCTGATCATCTACCCAGAACCTGACATTCTATAACCTTCACACTTCTTTTACCATGGAATTTAATTAAAAGGATGCCTCTGACATATAGCTTATATAGCTTAGTGTCCATTAATGTGGTTAAACTAGTTCTCTTAATGAAAAATTTTAAAAAATAAAAAACTATGTATGACAACAATATCAATCAGAAACAATTGCTTAGCCCGTCAGCATCCTTCACTTTTCCACCCCATTTATATGAAAGTCTGTGCTCAAAGAAAGATTATGAACCCAGCTGGCCACAGGAGGTTTGTGCTCTCATTAGCTCAAGGCTGAGTTTTAGAATTAGCTCTCCTAGTAATTTTGTTAAGGAACCTGTAGGTATGGTGTATGCCAGGTCAGGAAGGGAAGGAAAAACACTTTGGGTAGGTCATCCCATTATGTGATGCAAGAGGGGGACACTGACTTTGAATCTTTGACAGACAATATATACCAGAAGTATCAAACCCAATTAGATTAGAATGTAATTGGAGAATGTTTAACAAAATAACTAAAAACATAATGCAACATAGATAATGTTAATTTTTTTAAATCTAAATTAATATGCAACCTGCAGATATTTGTTTCTGTTTGAGTTTGACACCACTGGCATACACAGTATAGTTAATAAATTTGAGTGAAGGATGGGGGTCCTATGACCTCGAGGCCACATGTGGCCCTCTAGGCCCTCAAGTACAGTCCTCTGACTGAATTCAAACTTCACAGAAAAAAAATACAATAAGAGGAATTATTCTGTGAAGTTTATATTTAGTCAAAGGACTGCACTTGAGGACCTAGAGATTTGTTCTGTGAAGTTTGGATTTAGATAAAGGGCCATATTTGAGGACATAGAGGGCCACAGGTTCCCCACCCCTAAAGACCTTTTCTGAGTATTTATTATAGGAATTGGACCCATTATCAATTTAGTCAGGGCACCATGATGCTATATTATGGTGGAAATGATATGATACTTTTCCCCTAAACTTTAGAAAACAACTCTGTACAGCAATGTTCCCCATGACAATCAACATATTCAACTTAGATCATTATGGCATCATCCCACATGGTTCTTGACCTTCCTCTATTTGTTACATAAGCCTGAACTATTTTCCCATTTCAGAATGAGAGGTCTGCCCTTACTGCAATTGATACTACATTTCAGTAGCATCAGAAAGCACCATCAAAGCCCTTATAAAACATGTCTCTTTCTCAGTGTCTCTAGTCAAAAAACCCATTTTGCTTGGACCTGCTGCTATCAAAATAACTGGGTTTTCTATCTCCCTTTACCATTCTCCAGCAGCTACTATCACTGAATGGAATTCTTAAAGCAACAGTTTTGCTAGCATATTGCTGATTGTTGATTTGAGTTGGGTGTTCCTCCTTCCCAAAAACTATGATTAAGATGGAAGTCACAAACTTAGAAAAGGGGTAAGCTTTTTTGTACTTCAGCAGTTTTTTGTACTTAACCTTCAATACTTACCTAGTAAGGGCAGATGGAGTTTAGACATAGTCCAACTTGCCCCTCCAATATTTATTTATTTTGTCCCTTTTAAGTTACCTAGGCTTTGAGGATTTTGTACCCTCAGAAGGTTCTGTACATAGCAGGGAAACAGTTCAAGTCCTTATTAATTATCATGTCTCTTTTCCCCTAAGATGGGTTAGATAAGTTCTTTCTGAGTATTTATTACATATTTTTAGTCATTTTCAGTCATGTCCAACCCTTTGTGACCCCATCTGGGGTCTTCTAAGCAAAGACAATGGAGTGATTTGCCATTTCCATTCTCCAGTTCATTTAAGAGATGAGGAAACGAAGGCAAACAGGGTTAAATGACTTATCCAGGGTCACACAGTTAATACGTCTCTAAGGCCATATTTGAACTGAGGAAGATGAGTCTTCCTGACTCCAGGCCTGGCACTCTAGCTACTGTGCTACCTAGCTGTCCAAAATGTAGAATTGTTATTGTTGTTCAGTGATGTCTGACTCTTTGTGACCTTGTAGAACATAGCATACTTATACTGTCTGGGTTTTTTTTGGCAAAGATACTTAAGTGGTGTGCCATTTCTTTCTCCAGTAGATTAAGGAAAACAGAAGTTAAGTGACTTGCCCATGGTCATACAGCTAGTAGGTGTTTAAGGCCATATTAGAACTCTGGTCTTCCTGGTTCCAGGCCCAGTACTCTTCCCATTGAACCACCTAGCTACCTCCCAAAAGGGTCTTAGGGGATCAACACATAGGATTTGGGGGAGGTATTTTACTTTCTATTGACATTGGGGAAGTAAATTGATTTTTACATAATTGTGAGCAATGCAAGTTTACCTGAAAGAAAGAGTATTCTTTAGCTGACTTGATGATGTTTAGTTCTGGGACAAAAGAGGAAAAGATGAAAGAGACAGCCCCTTAGCAAATACCTTAAAAAAGGATAAAGATTTGGTACTATCCCAGACGGTGCTCTCAGGAAGGGAGGTTTTGTTTAGTGAGCCAGGGAATACTGAGTGGGTGTTGATACAGATTGAGTTTTGCTAATGATTCAAGCCCTCAGACAGATGACATACAAAAGGTTTTTATCCTTTTAGCTAATTTTCTACCAGTGATCCAGACTTATCACAAGGATAGGTGACTGTGCTGGTTCTTGTCATCACTTCTAAGTGCTATGGCACTAATGATCCTGGTGATACCCCTTGACACTCTCCTCCTCACTGCATAGATTGCACTTTTGGGGAGAACTTTTATATTGTTTGATACTTTTATCTTTCTTCTATTAGCATTAAACTCTACTTGCCATGTTACTTTTGCTAAGTTTTTCATATTCCTAAGGTCAAAATTGTTTAATAACAGCCTTAAGGCAATTTAAATAGTAGAAGGTGGTATGTGGTAGGAGTAGCAGCTGTTTTATATAGGTTGGGCTGATTTCCCTTTAAGGAGATAAGGAGGCTGTCTTCAAGATTTTTTTTTTTAGGTTCAGGGGATTGAAACTTGATAATGATTTACTTGTCACCTGACACATAAAAATTGTATGAGGCTTTGACATGGCAAAGATAGAGTGGAATTATCACTGCCCTGTGAGACATGCTTTTGACCAATTTCCCTGTTGAATGTGGACAGGGAGAGAAGCAATATCCATTTGAATTAATAATTAGTAATTCTATTCTTTTCAATCTATTAAATAAACTTATTTTTATTGAATTTTATGGTCCACAAGTATTTTGTTGTGTTGTAATCCCAAGCCTCAATTACAGAACTGGCCTGAGTTAGTTTTGAGCTAAACTATTATTCATATCCTTATGTTATGCCTGACTTGATGCCAATAATCAGGAGATCATATAATGAAGTTATTTCTGTGGTCATATCTCTAAAGAAATCTTGTGTGTTCTTATCATATGAATGGGAAATGACTTGTTGAAGAACTTTTAAGGCTGTGTTTTGCTCTACTGAGTCAAATGCCTTTTTAATGTTTTTTAATTAACATGCAATACACAGAATGATTTTTTTTTATTCTTTAAATCTACTCTTATTTATTTGTGTGAGGTGAGATTTGGTCTACTGTCTAGTCACTTGTAGTAGACTACCTATTCTCTTTCCCTATTTTCATTGAGATTCTCCTAGATATGTATGTAGATCCTTCTCATAAAGAATTTATGGAAAGGAATGACATATAGTTAAGTAATTACTGAAGTCCTCCGTATCATTTTTTTGTAACAATAAAGTCTATGATTTCCACTCCAATCTCCAATTATTTGTGATAATGCTCTTTGAGATATTTCAAAAATCAGTCCTTCAAAGCTTTCAAAATTGTGTCACCTCCAGCACTGATCTCTTCTGTGAAATTTGTCTGATATCACTTACTCTTCTTGCCTTCATCAAGAGCCATTTGTTCATTCGGAACAAAGAATGCTGAGATGTTAGAGTCCATATATGATAGCTTCATCATCTTTGATGAGAGATGGTAAGTGACTTGTGCCCAAGGATACATAAGTAATCAAAGGAACTAGTATTCAAATTCAAGTTCTCTGACTCCAAATCAAGGTATTCTTTTTACTATACCACATTTATTACACTATTAGCTTGTGAACTCTATGAAAGATTATGAAAATGTTGTGTATTTTTAAAAGCTTCCTTCTACACTCCTGACATTATACTGTCAAGAAGAAGAAGAAGAAGAAGAAGAAGAAGAAGAAGAAGAAGAAGAAGAAGAAGAAGAAGAAGAAGGAGGAGGAGGAGGAGGAGGAGGAGGAGGAGGAGGAGGAGGAGGAGGAGGCTGGGATGATGGACAAGGGAAGCTTGTCCCCAGAAGTAATGTGAAGCAACTACAGGAAATATAAATAGCCCCCAAAAGAATTTGAAGAGATTGATAGATATTTGTAAAGAAATGGAGATATATTCTCAAGCTTGCACAATCATGAGAAATACTGACATGATCAGAAAACACACTTTCTGGGTGCCTGTGGAGAAAAAAGACATCTTGCTGTGGGGTTACTACATCTCAAACTGCTATTGATGATGGAGATCAGTTCAGAAATGAGAGATCAAGGTATACTCTTGACCCCTGAGCAAAATTTCATCTCAGATCAGAGGTCAATTGAGAGTAATGTAGAAGAATGATTTCAGAGACATTCCTTGGTCTAGTCCTACATTAGCCATAGCACAGGGTAGCCACACTAGGGAAACCCTGAAATACTATCATCTGATTGGACTCATGATGGAGAGGTATCCTTTCCCTCCAACCCAGGAAGGGTCTAGGTGTTTACTGAAGAATTACTTGCTATGGGATACAGAGAATTATAGATGGAATGACACATACAAGCTAGTCTATCCTGAATATCTTTGAACTAACACTACTGGTTGGGAGCTAGGGAGAGCTATAAGACGAGCAAGGTCTAGTGCCACCTTCTGGAAGTGATGAAGAATTGCAAAAGGCACCAAAGGCTGAGAAACTCTAACCACTATAAGCAGTGTATGCCTATAAGAGACTGAGCCTATACAGGTCTCCTCTGGAGATAAGTTGATCATTAGCAGATGTCAATCATTTTCATTCATTCTCATAAAATCAGAGAGAGCTCCATTTGTTTTTTTTTGACCCGTGAATATTTTTCTCTCTTTACTTTAGGTTTTTGGGTTTTTTTCCCCTAAATTAAAGGAGTAGGTGATGTCATACCAGGTGATAGCTTATAATTCTAGCTGGGGACATCGAGCAGAAGTAAGAAATCAAGGGAGGGAGTCTTATATAATGGATGGAGACTGGTGCTAGTGTCAGGAAAATAAAGTTCCAAATTCTACCTCCAACCAAGAGCAAGTCACTTAACTTATCTGAGCCCTAGTTTCTTTGTTTATAAATTGAGGTAGTTGAAAGAAGAAATTGCCTCTACCATCCAATCCCTTCCAGCTGTAACTCTCTGATCTCTAGCATCCTTTTTTGTTGCATAAAAACCTCTAATACAGGAGTTCTTAACCTTTTTTGCTTCATGGACATCTTTGGCAGTCTGGCAAAGTCTATCTTCTCAGGATAATGTTTTAAATTATTGAAGTAAATGCTAAGTCTCAGAAATTAATGAAAACAAAAATGTATTTTTTCTCATTTAAGTTCATGGATCCCCTAAAATCTATACACAGACCCCTTGAGTCTGTAGAGCCTAAGTTAAGAACCTGAGCTAAAGATTACATTTCTATCTCCCTCTGTGGTTGGGCCAGTGCTGTGCACCAGTAGGCATTTAGTAAATGTTTACAGAATGAACACAGCTTAAGTTATACCTTGTCTTCCTCGTCTCTACTCCTTCAGCACTTACTGTCACTCATGGAGCACTTAGCACCAGCTGTCTAGGGTTATTTATGGGTCAGTCATCTTTTTGTAGATGCATCCCATTTCCCAAGTAGATATGTCCTTTGAGAGGAAGAAGTCAGTCTTAGAACTCAGTGTGTCCCTTGCCATCAGCATGAGGTTCTACACAGAGGAAATGTTCAGCCAATGTTAGTTATTGATAATGGTAGGGATTACATGTAAACAGAGAATTAAATGCCAAAATAAGGAAGACAAGTCTATGTGAGCTGTTATAGAGTGATATATGGTCAATTGTGAAGTACCCAAAACAGAAAAGTAAAGTTACAAGGCCTTGGGGTGTTAGTGAGGAAGGTTTAGTGAAAGAACAGGTCATGAACCAGCCCTAGAAAGAGGAGTTTAGAGGAAGACAATTCCTCCATGGAAAGGGGAAAACCCAAACAAAGGAAGAGAGAAGGAAGTAGTCGCTATATGATCTGTGACTATGCAGCTGGATGGCTCAGTGGCTAGAGCCCTGAACTTTGGAGTCAGGAAGAGTAGTTCAAATCCCACCTCAGACTTTTTCCAGATGTGTGAACCTTAATCTCAGTTTCCACATCTTTAAAATCAGGATTATAACAACATCTATTTTACAGGGTTGAATAAGATAATATATGTGAAGTTCTTTATAAACCATAAAGCATTCAATGAATACTAGCATTTATTATTCTTGTTATTAAAAATAATAAATGAGCAGTCTGGATCCGAGGGTCTCTATAGGGAAATCATTAGAGGTGAGATTAAAAGTTGTTGGAGAATAATCTGGAAGGGACATGGAAGGCAATGTGATAAAGTAAAAAGAACACTAGATTTAAACTCAAATGACCAGGGTTCAAATTTGCTACTTACAATCTGCATGGTTTCTCTGAGGCAATTTGTTATTCACCTCTTTCAGTCATTCTTGTCTGACTCTTTGTGAGCACATTTGGGGTTTGTGGTTTGCCCAAAGATACAACAGTGGTTTGCCATTTCTTTCTCCAGCTCATTTTAGAGATGAAGAAACTGAGGCAAATAGGGGTAAGTGACTTGCTGGGGTTACACAGCTAAGGAAGTGTCTGAGGCCAGATTTGAACACAGGAAGAAAAGTCTTCCTGACTCCAGGCCTAGTGCTGTATCCACTGGGACACCTAGCTGCCTAAGTGAAAGAGAGATCCCTATATCTGCTGCCCAGATAATTCTGATTGTGATATGATCTATACCTTTGGATACAGGTTGTATAGGTATTGCCAGTTCTGCAACTTGTGTTTCCTGTGTGTGATTCCCCTCCCCTCTCCCTGACCAGCTGATGAAATCCCTAAAAAAACCTTTTTCCTTCTCCTTCTTCTCCCTCATGGAGCCTGGACTGCTGTGAGCACACTGTAAAAGCTGGCCGGTCCTTTAATGGCTTGGCACAAGGGCTTTTGTGGACCTTAGGACATAGGTAAGCATTTGTAATTATTAATTGTGACTGAGAAGTTTCTATTTCCCAGACATGTTCTTCCTACACCAAATCATGATTCTTAAATGTGACCTTTGGGGCCTATGGATCTGGGCTGCAGAAAGGCTCCAAGTAGATTCAATGTGATTCAGAAGGAGATATCTGGGCACTCACTGGGCACTGTGATGGGGCTCACTTCATTGTCCTAAATGTGATTTTACATTAATAATTAAAATAAGATCACAAGATTGGACAAAAATAAACAAGAATGTAACTTTTCTTACATCATTTCTTCCTCCATCCCTTTTTCTTCTTCTACCTCATTCATCACCTACTTCTCCATCTCCTCAACTATCTCCTCCTTTCTTCCTGCTCCATGTGCACCTTCTGTCCTAATCCGCCATCTCCTTTCTTAATCTCTTCCTAATTCTTTTCATTTCCTCTTCTTCCCTCTCTTCCTCTTCTTTCTTATCTGTCCTTTGGACTTGGAGAATTCTTTTATCACCACCCAGCTGAGGACCAATATCACCTACCACAAAAGGAGAGGGTGACACCCCCAGGCCACCCAGAATGCCAGCAGAAGAGTCAGCATTGGAATGGGGAGATCTTAGGCCAGGGATGAAACAGCTTCATTCCTTTCCCCATCCTCCCCCTTAAATAAAGGTGGAAACAAAGCCTGACTTTATTAGGTGTGGGGGAAGAGAGACAATATGGGATTTAATAGAAAAGTAACCGTGCAAGAATTCTATTTAAGCTAAGAACCTCTGTCATTAAATTCCACCTTTTTATTCTGAAGCCCAGGCGTCTGGAAGAGCTCAAGTACCAATGGCGACCTTCTGTATTTCTTTTAATTATTCCAATGTAACCTCCTCCTCCAGCCTCACTGTAAGCCCTCAGCTACTTCAAGCAAAGCCATTCTAATGATTTCGATTAAATCCTGGCCTCTCCCCAGCAGAACACAAATTAAAAGCATTACTAGGAGGAGACAAGCTTCAGCGCTTGGAAGTGTTGTTATATAAAGAATGGGGAGAGTTGCCAAAGGCTTGTTGGCATTTCACATGCAGAGGGGGAGGATTAACCCTTTCTTAGGGCTCCACAACAGAAAAGAAGGCGAGGGCTGCATTTCTGCTCTCCCACTGGAGTCTGCCTTCTCCTCCCACACGTTTTTCCCCAATTACACTTTCAACCGATTTGCATCAAGGCGAGAAGTTGAAGCTTTATTAAAAACAAAAACAACCCACAAAGCTTTGAGAGAAAGAATCCCTCTCCCCCTCTCCACGGCACATAGGTCTTAAAGGGATACATCTGGGTTATAAGAGTCCTTCCTTTGCTAAAATAGTGATATCCTCTTCCTCCTCCCCCTCCCCCAGAAGATTCTGCTTGGATTATCTGTCTGACTTACCTATTTGTAAATTGTGCAGACTAATCATATTTAGGGATTTGGGTGGTTGCAGAATTTTACCTCCATTCCCTTAGGTCTCTGAGATCCATCAGGAGAAGATGCCCATGGGGGAAATTCCAGAGTCCACAGGCACACTACAGCATCCCTTGCAGCCCTCACCTTTCCTATCATGTCCCATTGCAGCAGGGACTAGCTGGGACTTCCTCAGGAGTTGCTCAGAGAAGTAATGCCCCAACAACTCTTCCCCTACTCGTGGTGGCAATATCAATGATACTTATTCAGTCTGACAAGCCCAAAATAAACAGAGACCAACAGACTTTGGCTAGCAATGAAGAAGAGGAAGAAAAATATCTAAATAGCAAATGGAGAAAATTATATGGAGATGATAATAGGGATTTTCAGGGCTCTTTAATATAAAAAAATATCAAAATGACAAACAGGTTTGTTTCTGACTTGCTCTGACTTGACACAATGTTTTCCCAAGAGCTAGGCAGCCCAACTAAGCAAAGCAGGACTTATTGCCTGAAGGAGACCACCTTTTCAAGACCATCTCCCTCAACCCAGCTAGAGAGAGAGAATAGGGGAAAAGCAAGCCAGTCCCTGGGAGAATGTTGAACAATATTCTATTTAGAACTTAGAAATTATTTAAGTCAACCTTATTTATCAGTCAGTCCCCACTCCCTTTGATTTTACAGAGGAGGAAACTGAGGCCCAGAGGGAGAAATTGACTTGATCAAGACCACAGAAATAATAAATAGCAGAGCTGGAATTTAAACCAAGCTCTTCTGACTCCCAAAGACTCTTTCCAGTATAATTCTCACAGAGAAGCCATTTTGTGGTCAGAGCAACCAGGACCCACATCCCAGAATCATCAAAATCTACCTCTCTCTAGCAGTCTATTCACAGGCCCTATCCTGTCTGAGGTCACACAAAACAAACTTTCTCCCTTTTCCATTTGATAACAATTTCAGATAATTAAAGACAGATATTATGTGCCACCATCACCATCAGCACCACCTAAGCCTTCTCTTCTCTAGAGTAAATATCTCTAGCTCTTTCTATTAATTTTCATGTTTGGTATTTTAGGGACCTGTCAAATGTAGTAACTCCCTGAGGCAAAGGGGAGCCCCAAAGGAAGAGTGAATGATTATGGTGTGTCATTAGGACTCAAGGGCCAGTGGGGAGCAGCAGACACACACACACACACACACACACACACACACACACACACACACACACACAGAGTAGTTTGTTTTTTCCTTGAACCTAGAATGTCCTTCTTCCCCCTTTACCTGCTGCATTTCATCAATTAATACCCAAATCAAATGCTATCTGCTCAATGAATTATCCCCACCCCAACCCACCACCACTCCTCCTGGTAATGACCCTTCACCATCAGATTCCATATGGAGCTATGTTTTACACCTTTCTAAAGCACTGATCATGTAATAGTGTCTATTATATTTATCTTTTTATCAAGTTATTTTAAATTTCCTTTATATTATTATCAGTGATTTG
Organism: Gymnobelideus leadbeateri; assembly: GCA_011680675.1. Classification (NCBI taxonomy): domain Eukaryota; kingdom Metazoa; phylum Chordata; class Mammalia; order Diprotodontia; family Petauridae; genus Gymnobelideus; species Gymnobelideus leadbeateri. Next base: position 2,813 of record WOXC01005843.1, on the reverse strand, counting down.
GAGCAATCTTTCATATGGTTTGTAATAGTTTCTATTACTCCTTTTAAGAACTATGTGTTCATATCCCGTGACCACTTATACTATGGAGAACAGATCTTAAAGGGATCTACATCTAGGTGTAGTTTCTGATAGACAGATACAAATCTGGGGCTAGCTGCAGAGAGATGGATCCAGATCAGGTCTAGATTGAGACCTATACAAGATCTTTTGTCCATAGATCTAGATGTGCATGTAGAATTTTAAGATTTATTATTATTAATATTAATAATGAGAGGAATCATTGTATAACAGATAGAGATTTGAAGCCTTGAAGCCAGGAAGAGCTGAGTTCAGGTCTCACCTTTATGTTTCTGTTATTTGCCCTATTAGAATGTAAGCTTATTATAGGTAGAGATCATTTCTTTCTGTGTCCTTGTGTCCCTAGAGCCTAGCACACTTCCTGGCACATAATAAGAGATTAATAGGTATTTGTTGATTAATTGATTGACACATATTGACTGTGTGACCCTGGCCAATTCATTTCAAATCTCAGTGCTCTGGGAAATTCTCTGATTATGATTTGCAGGGAATAATGACCCACATTGTTAAAAGATACTCCTCCTCAAAATATCCCCAGACCAATGAAACAACAGGCTTAGTACCTATCCCTAAAAGTGTGTTCAATGTCATAAAATTGGAATTCTCTATTTTATCTTATAGAATTAGTTGTTTTTTTTTGCCTAGTTTAGCTAAGCGCTCTCCCCTAGCTATAACTATCTATGTTCCTTAAACATGTTAATCTGTCTCCTGGCTTTCTGTTTTTTCCTAGCTCTCACTGGGGCCTAGAATGCTCTCCCTCCTCACCCCGGGTTCCCAGTTTCTCTTACTTCCTTCAAGATACCTCCCAGTGCTAGCTCCTTCCCTGTGAAATTACCTCCAGTTTACACTGCATAGCTGTTTGCATGTTGTCTCCCCCATTAGCATATGATCTACCTGGGAGCAAGGACCATTTTTTGTCTTTTTTTTTTTGTATGCTCAGAGTTTTGCACAGTGCCTGGCACATGATAAACACCTAGTAATTGCTTATTGATTGATCTGATTCTAATTTTTTTATTGTGTGACCTTTTGTATTTATTTTCCAATTTTATTTTGAGTTTCTTTTGGCATATGGTCTAAGATGTTGTTCTGAACATAATTTCTGCCATATTGTATTCTAGTTTTTGCAGAAGGTGATTTCAAATAGAGAGTTCTTTCCTGCAAATAATTGATATACTTGAGTTTATCTAATGCAGTGTTATTGAATTTGATGTTTCTGCTTCTTTCTTATCTAGTCTGTTTCCCCTGATCTACTTCCCACAGGTCTTTTTCAAAAAAATTCCCATATAGGTACACCCCCTCCATCCTATACTTGTGAAACTTGTACAAGGAGTTTTGGCTTAACCTTGAAGGTCACATTGTAAATATAACATATTAGTTGTAGATCATCACTCGTGTTTTCTACAAATGTGATTCAGCCAGTGAGAGGGCTGTCTGGCTACACTACCATCCAGGAGCAGGAAGGGCACAAATAATTGTCCATACCTCCCTACTAGGAAGGTTTTTGGGCTGGCTCACAGCCACTTCCAGCCACTGAAGTCAAGGGAGTGCAAAGGCTAGCCACTTTTAATTGCTACAAAGATTTCTATTCTGTTCCTTACCCAATGGGGAGCTCATTTCATTGTGTGCTATGTTTAAAGGAAACCATGCTGTGTTTACAGGCCGCCATATTAGCTAGCTCTCTAGGGGGAATGGTGTGAATTACTCCCCAAGTCCTGGGCAGGCTTTAACACTGTTTCTCAGCAAGTGGAGATCTCTGGTGACAAACTCTTTGGTCACAAATTAATTCTTCAGACAAATGACTAAAATCAATCACCACAAAGTCTGCCTGTCGTCACTGAGGATTCAGACTAGGCCAAATTGGGAAGTCATCAAAGTTTGTCTCTGGTGATTTTACCTCTGTTTTCCATACTTTCCCCTCCTCTTGCCTTCTCTCAGCCTCTCAGACAACCAGAGAGTAGTCAGCTGTGATGTGTTAGGAAGAGAGTCAGATTTAAAATCAAGAGATCTGAGATCCAATCCAATGTGTTCTGCTGCTACTTTTAGAAAGTCATTTAACATCTGTGGGTCTCAGATTCTTCCTCATAAAAATGAAAGGACTGGACTGCTGGACTTCTAAGGTCCTTACCAACTCTTAATCCTATGATCACCGTAGCCTAACCTGTTCTGGAGAGAAGATCTAACAAACTTTCAGGTTTTTCAATGCTATTCCTTCCTTTTATCTTTACAAAAACCCTGTGAAATAGGTAGACAGATATTCTTACCTTCATTCTACACTGGAGGAAAACTGAGGCTCAAAGTTCCTTAAGGACTTTCCTATGACCACAAAACTAACCAAACGAATTGTCTTTACAAGAGTGTTGTCTAAGAATGGTTTTGGTCTTGGTCCCTTTCCTGTTATACCTCTCCCACTGACAGTCTTTAGGAAGTGAAACTATAAAGTATCTGGTAGTCTAGAACTCACACAAAGAAATTAGTGTGGTCTTTAAAAGTATTTTCCAAGAGCTATTACACATATTCTGATAAGGTTTCTATTGATTAATCCATCTGTTTGTCTGTCCATCTCTTTCTTCCTCTCTCCTTCTCTCTCTTTTCTCTCTTTTTTCCTTTCTCCTCCCTCCCTCCCTTCTTTCCTTCCTTCCTTCCTTCCTTCCTTCCTTCCTTCTTTCCTCCCTTCCTCCCTCCCTTTCTTCCTCCCTCCCTTCCTTCTTTCCTTCTTCCTTCCTTCCTTCCTTCCT